>BDMB01000099.1:419272-538676 GCA_016859785.1 Macrotyloma uniflorum | reverse complement strand
TAATATATATATATATATATATATATATAATAATTAATTATTTTTATATATATTATTTTATTATAATATTAAAATTTTATTTTTAATAAAATATTTAATTTTAACTTCATATATTTTTCTCTATATTCTTAAGAAAAATAGAAAATTTTGTTTGGAATTCAACTTGTAGAAAACTGAATTTCAAGAGGTAAAATAAAAAAGACCACAAAATTGAAAGTTAGAAATCGGTTATTCAAAAAGCGAATTCTCATGGTAAACCGTAAAAAGTATTAGTTTGATAAATAAAATACAACTAGATTCATTTAAGTATTATTTTATTAAAATAATATTATTTAAGTAAAAAAAACTCTAACAAATGGACCATAATAATTATGAAGTGATCAATGTATTATTTCAACAGATGGACCTGGTGAGCTTTAGGTTATTAACAAATCAAATGACTTCAAAGAGGGATGTATTAAGTTATCCTATGAAAGGAAAATAATAACAATGCTCTTAATTTAAACAATGATAACAATGAACAAAATAAAGGAGAAAATCGTTATACATATTAGAGAGGTCAAGACATTGATAGGATTTTACAATAACTGATATATAATGTAAGAAAGGGATGCATAATTTTGGTAAGGGAATAATTGAAATTTCTAGAATCAATATAATATGTAAATAAACTATGATGTAGAATTAGTATTAAACCAACATTGAAAATCAGAAGCCAATAAGAACCAACAAGCACCACTTCCTAAAGCTACAAAAATCAGAACCCAATGAAAACATGGAGATACTCAGTGACTTGGAAATGGTGAGGGAGAGCTACAATGGAGAAGGAGAAGGAAGATAGAAAAAGAGCAATCGTGAGTGAAGCCACACCACAACAACAACATGATAATAGTGATGCGAAGGTTTGTGAGAGAATACTAAATTAACCACCAACTAAGTGGGCAACCAACCAAGAAGGAGATGATAGTGGGAGACCATGATGGTGTGTTTGGGAAAGAAAAGGAACAACTTATTTGAGAAAGAAGAAGTGAGTGAGAAAGATGAACAAGCTTGCGGATTGGAGATATAAATTCCTTATTACATGAAGTGTGTATAAACCTATGTATTGGAAAGGTATTTTCTACATTGGTTTCAACATGTAAAAATTTACAAGTTTGTCACTATATATCTTTTTACATCAATAATGGAATAACTAATGTGGAAGTGAATTATAATGAATAGGGAATTAAATTAACCATTTTAATCAACCTTATTTTCTATAATCATTCCATATAGGGACTAAGTTACCTAGAGAATAAATTTCAAATTTACTTATTAAATGGAGGAATTGACAATACAACACATAACTTACTATCAAGAGTGTTGCTATATTTTCATAAATAAATATTTGAAAACAAAATATTTCACTAATTATCGACAAAGAATTCTTTCTCATAGTTTAAAATTTTATTTCTCAATTCAATATATAATTGGGCATAATTAAAAAGTAATTTTGATGAAAAAAAATTCACAAAAGAAATAAAGTTAGCTTAATTGATTTAATGAATATAAAGAAATATAACCATAACAACTTCAATGATTTTCTAGATTGATTTAGGAAATTAAAAACTATGTTTTAATGATGTATCTTTCTTTATTTTCTTTAAATTATTTATTTTAATATATATTTTGAGAAAAACAATAATTTTATTGTAAAATAGTTTTTTTTATCTCATTAATTATTTTAAGTTAGGGTTTTGAGAAAGTTTGTTTCATCATGATTTACAAATAAAAGTGATATGTTCTTAATTAATATTAATCTGGGAGACATGTTTTAAAGTTGGAAATGTTTTAAAGTTGGAAATATATGAATGTAAGTTATGATTAGTTAAATGAGATTAATGTTAAATATTAGATAAATATGTGTTTTTAAGGTTTATTTTTATTGTTTCTATTTTTTTTTATTCAAGTTAAGGGGATTCGTTCAAAATGTGATGGTAAGGTGGTCTTTATGTTGGTAGTAGTTCACTAATAAATTTTTATGACAGTTCTTATTTGAGTAAAGAATGTGTCGTTCAAGCGAATATGTCCTAAAAGAGAAAGAATAGTCTCAACATAATTTTTATTTAAGTGAGATAAGTTTGTTCAAGCAAAAAATCTATAATTGAGATGTGAGCTTAGAGCCTAGATCCTATTTTTCACTCAAATGAAAAATGCTCATTCAAATAAAAATGGTCTGATAATGGATACTAATTTATGTTTTAAAAGGAAATTGATTCAATTAAAAGTTATGAAATTATATCATGTGATATATAGCCAAACTGAACCGGAAGGGTTAGTGCTCAAAATTAATTGAATTATGTATAATGCGAGATTAAGTTAAGAAGTCAAAATTGGTACCTAGAAACAATTGTAACTTATGCTTGTTGTTTAGTATCAAAGAGGTACAAATATATTTTTAGTGTGGTAATTATATTAAAATGAATTCAATGAAATTTTAAATTCCACTAATTTTTGGATCATATAAAATACCAAATCAAGTAATGAGAAATTGATAGAAGGATTGTTGGTAATGTACCAAGGCTACAAAAAGTAGGTCAGGAACGCCGAAGGATGTTAGTGGCAGTCAAGTGGTATTTTAACCAATGACAATGGTCTAATATTAGTTTCCAAATTCAAGAATAGCAATCAACATATTCTAAAAAATGCTCGTGTTGTAATATGATGTATGCTAAATGTAATAGAATATTGTAATATTTAATTGAAAGAAGGAAATATATATATATATATATATAATTATTAATTTTATTATTTTTGAATAAATAACTTACCCAATCTCATATTTAGTGATTGAAGTATAATAATCATATTTATTACAAGAAAATAGATAATTAAGAATTAAGATGGGTCAAAATTGATTAAACATCAATAACTAATATTCTCATTTTTTTTAATACATAATTTGTATTTATTATATAAAAATTATATACTAATAAAATTAGTAGAAATTCTCGTTTTTTATAATTAATATAAATACATATAATATATTATTTAGAATAAAAAATTTATTAATTATATTTTAGTAATAATTAAGTCCTTATCATTATTTACAGAAAAGATTGTGATTGTTTATAAATTTAGAACATAAAAAAATAAATATATTATAATGAGTTATTAATAACATTTTTTTAATCCACATAAAATAAGAAAAAAAAATATAAAAATTAGCTTGTTATAATATTGAAAAATTTAATAATTAATACATATATTTCTTATAAATAAATAAAATATATAATAATTTGTAATACTAAGGGATAAATAAATTTGTAACATATTATATTCTTGGTAGATAAACATTTTTTTAAGAAATTATAGATCAGTAGCTTTAAAATATAGCAAATAAAAATATTTTAAAAAAATCAAACAAATAATAATAGCAATATCAGTGATAGACGAATCTTATCGTATTGGTGCAAAGTATTCAATTTAAGCTATAATGAGGTTACCTGATTAGAAATTTTGACAATTTCATATAATTAAAACTAACATCTTCAAAACACTGAAGATGCCATTTAAAAGTATATTTCTAGTTTTAAAATAAATACATTTAAAAATTATTAATTATAAACACACGAAAGGTCAATTATATATAAAATAGTATATATTCAAAATAAATAAAATGAATACTAAAATTTAAATAATTATAAATTTATATCTATTATATTTATTTTTAATTTATATACTTCATATATTTCTTATATCAATAATATTATTTCTAGAAATATTTAATAAGTCATAATAAAAAATTTGTATATGTTTAATGTTTTTAAAGACAACATTGGTTCAATTAAAAATATAATTAACTATTTTTCCATATAATATGATTATATTTAATATGCTGCTACATATTTTAAAATTTAAGTTTATTTGTGAACATACATTTTAAATAAATACAAAAAATAAATATAAAAATAAACTCAAACATTACTATTATAATTAATAAACTTAGAAAATATTCCTATTGTAATTACATTTTTTTAGTACGAGGTTCAAATAATCCTTCTGTCTTGTCCATATATTTCTAGTACAAGCAGAGCTTTGCTTATGGCAAGGAATTATTGACTTTTCTGATGCTATTTTTGTTTAATATGTATAGTTTCACGTTTCTTAATCTTGATCAGTTTTCATATTCTAATCCACAGATTTAACAATAATTAATCTGTATTCTATTTGTGATGCTATAAACTTGAACAGATATGCATGCATTGTTAAAATCATCAAATAGTAGATTGTGAAAGGGAAGTGTTTTCTACGTTTTAATTTCCTTTGCATGATTGATGACAAGTTGTTCTAGCCTTGATTTTGCAAACCCCTATAAATTAACAACACTAATTCTCATATATCAAATTAGTTTTCACTTCTCTAATAATTACAAGTTTTCATAACTCTTTCTACTTGAGAGTTTCAAACCCTGTTCCATGGCATACCAAAACCCTCCTTCAGTTCCAATCTCGGATCCCGAAGCACCGGAAATTACTCCAAATCCTACTGATTCAACCACCCCACCAGCCTCATGTTTCTCAGCCAAAGTGCTGGTGAACAGATTGAAGAGCAATTTGGTTTTTCATTCGCAATGGGGTGAATTAAATGGTGCCATGGGTGACCTTGGCACTTATATACCAATAGTGTTGGCCTTGACCCTTGCTAGGGACCTCAACCTTGGCACCACACTCATCTTCACAGGTGTTTACAACATCATCACTGGTGCCATCTATGGAGTCCCTATGCCTGTCCAACCCATGAAATCCATTGCAGCTCAGGCCTTGTCGGAAACCACCTTTGGCGTGCCGGAGATCATGGCTGCTGGCATATTAACCGGTGGGGTGTTGCTTGTTTTGGGGTTGACAGGGTTGATGCAGCTTGTGTACATGTTGATTCCACTGTGTGTTGTGAGGGGAATTCAGCTAGCACAAGGCCTGTCATTTGCTTTAACAGCTGTTAAGTATGTGAGAAAAGTTCAAGACTTGTCAAAGAGTAAATCTGTGGGTGAGAGGCCCTGGTTTGGGTTAGATGGGCTGGTTTTGGCCATTGTGTGTTTGTGTTTCATTGTGATTGTGAATGGGGCTGGGGAGAACAATAGAGGGCATAGTGATGGTGTGGAAAGAGGGGATGATGATTTTGGTGGCCAAATGAGGAATGAGGTTGCAAGAAACAAGACAAGTAGGGTGAGAAAGGTTATTTTCTCACTACCTTCTGCTTTCATGGTGTTTGTGTTGGGGGTTGTTTTGGCCTTTATAAGAAGACCTGAGGTGGTGCATGAAATAAAGTTTGGACCATCCCCAATAGAAGTGGTGAAGTTCTCTAAGCATGCATGGAAGAAAGGCTTTCTGAAGGGTGCAATTCCCCAACTCCCTTTGTCAATTTTGAACTCTGTGATAGCTGTTTGCAAGTTGTCATCAGATTTGTTTCCAGGGAAGGATTTCTCAGCCACTTCATTGTCAGTGACAGTGGGACTGATGAACTTGATTGGAAGTTGGTTTGGTGCAATGCCAAGTTGTCATGGTGCTGGTGGACTAGCAGGGCAATACAAGTTTGGTGGTAGAAGTGGTGGTTGTGTAGCACTTCTTGGTGTAGCCAAATTGGTGTTGGGGTTGGTGTTGGGAAGTTCATTAGCACACATTTTAAAGCAATTTCCAGTGGGAATTTTAGGGGTGTTGCTCTTGTTTGCTGGAATTGAACTAGCTATGTGTTGTAGGGACATGAAAACCAAGGAAGATTCTTTCGTGATGCTTATTTGCACTGCAGTTTCACTTGTGGGATCAAGTGCAGCTCTTGGCTTTTTATGTGGAATGATTATTTATGTGCTTCTTAAGCTGAGGAATTGGACAAGGGATAAACCACTTTCTACCATTTGGACAATGGCAAGCCCTGAGCAAGTATGAAGAAATTGTTTCTGGATAATGCTTTTAATTAATTGGTTTAGAATTGGTTTGCAAGTAAATCAATAAGTATAGCTTTCAAAAGTGATTGTTGTGTGAGAGTTTTTTATTCTTCTTCTGTTCGTTTTCCTATGTTGGTATTTGAAGCTGGCTTGTAGGGGTTTTATGATATACTTGTTCTAATTAATCATAAGGATAAGGATGGAGTAGGGATCTTAGATTAGATTGTAGGAACTTCAGTTATTGTTGACCATGTCATTTGCTTTTGTTTTAATTGGTGTAAACAAAATTGTATGTATATAATGAAAGAATATAATTAGAATACATTTAATAGATGTTCTTCCTTTATATTATACAATAAAAAATTATTATTATTATTATTATTATTATTATATATATAAATATAAAGATTACATGTTCAGAAATATAAAAAATAAACATTAATAATTAAAATTAAATATTAATAATTAATTATATAATAAATAAAAACATGAGAAAAATATTAAATAAAGTAAGGTAAAATATGATTTGAAATTATTCTAGTATATAAGTTTTAGGTTGATAATTTGAACTCTAGTTAGAGTATTTAAAATTTATTCTCTCCCAATTTATAAGATTCTTAACTTGCTAATTGATTTTCTCATATCCCCACCTTTGAGAGTAATGCCTTGATCTATGACTTGTTTACAAATCATAAAGTGTGTTTATAATTTTTTTCATAAAGTGTGTTTATAATTTTTTCATGTTGAAAAAATTGAAAATATGTAAAATCTATTAATAATAAGGTACAAATATTTCGTAAAATTACAATTTTTTACAACTAATTAGGATATTAAAGAAACTAAAATACTTAATAATTATAAAATTCTTAATCAAATATGATAAAATAATATTTTATGGAGAATATAAAAGAAAGAATTTCAATACTATATTTGAAGTTGGTATGTACAAATCTTATACTTTCCCAATTTGACTATACACTTTGAAAAATATTTTATTTGAAATATTATTTATTAAAATATCAATTAATTGATCCTTTAAATAAATTATAGGAAATATTTTCTTTAACTTTTCCTTGATAAACAAGCTATCTATTTTAACATGATTTGTTTGATTATGTTGTACTATGAACAATATTACAAGTAACTTTATTGTCATACTATAGTTTAATACATTGTGTGGAAGGATATCTAAGATCCTATAAAAGGAATTTTAGTCATAAACCTCCATAAATTTCAAGTGTCAAATCTCTTAACTCAACTTCTAAATTTGAATAAGAGACAAAAAGAATTTATTGTTTCTCCATATAACAAACTTATCACCAATAAACATAAAGTAACTTGAAGTTGATTGTCTATCTTTTAATGATCCAGTCCAATTAGCATCAATATATACATCTATTTGTTGACAATCATTATTTTTTATGAACAATAATCTTTTTTTTTAGGGACTTACTTTAAATATCTTAAAAGATTATGCATAAATTGGTTAACAAGTCTTTGGTAGGTTATTTTACCAATTAGGACTTGATCTACTGATTGTCTAAACTGCTCTAGTTCCATTATTTTTGTTGCATACATAGGTATTTCACTTGCTAGCTTCACTCACTCCAACATTCTTAGTCCTTAGATTCTAGACTTTGAAACCACCAAACATATTTTTAGTAATAAATTTCTTTTCTCTTTCATGTATATTATTGGTTACTTACTATTTATCACCATGGCTAATGACTCCCTGAGCCCCCTTTCATGTTATTAGTACTATTCATTTTCTTCTTTCTCTCTTCATTAATAATGTTCTTAATATCTTAGGCCTCCCATGAATTTATTATTTCTAAGTTATCTCACATGTTCCCTTGATTGTATTATATCATTAATAAGTCTCATGATTTTTACATCTTCGAACATCTACTCATGTTGGCTCGGTGATGGTTCTCCCTCTCTTATCCATGCTCAATTGGGTCATCCTAGTCTTTCCAAGATGCAAAAACTTGGCCTACCTGTCTAAATTGTCAACTTTGTGTTGTCATGTTAATTAGGAAAACACTCCTTTCCAACATGTATTATCTCCTTTTACTTTAGTTCACTTTGATATTTGGGGACCAATTCATATTAAGTCTACTTTAGGATTTTAGTATTTTTTTCACCTTTTGTACTTGGTTGTTCTTAATGAAAAATTGTTTTGAGTTATTTTGTATTTTTCAATTCTTCTATACTAAAATTAAAACTCCATTTGTTGTTTGTATTCTTACTTTTCATAATGATAATGCTCGTGAGAATCTTTCTCATTATTTTCAATCTTTTACATATTCTCACGGTTGGGTTGAAATAACTAGTACCCTTTTACTCATGGTTAGGTCCCTTAACATTATTTAGGTGTTTTGTTGTTCTTAATATGTCTTATCTCATTAATCACATGTCATCTTCAATTTTAGACAACCAAAATTTCTCATTCTATTTTATTTTCTCATCAACCCCTCCACCATTTACCCCCTTAAATTTTTGGATCCACATGCTTTCTTCATGTTTTGAGTCCTAGTCTTAATAAATTGTCTACTCAATCTTACAAATGTGTCTTTTTAGGTTTTTCTTTATCCAAAAATGGGTATAAGTGTTTCTTCGCATCTCTTCACTGTTATTTTATTTCAATAGATATCACCTTTCTTAAGTTTTCCCCCTATTTTACATTCAAATCTTCTTCTTCTCAATCTCTTTGTCCTCATCATCATCCCAATTGTCTATGATCCCTCTATTATCTCTATAGATCCTCACCTTGACCACCTCTTTGGGTATATCATCGTCAATCATATCCCTGCTTCCACTTGGTCCACCTCTTATCTCTTCTTCGATGTCACCTCCTATATCCCCACCGACTCCATCATTTGTTTCTAATCTTCTCATTGCTCTTCTTAAAGGTATATGCTCCTATTGCAATCCTTCTTATTATATTTTTATGAGCTATTATAAGTTGTCTTTATTCCCTTATACTTGTCTCTCTTCTATTTCCTTTGTGTCAACTCTTAAAATTACATGTGCTCCCTTAACTCATCATGTTTGGCGTCAACCTATGCGTGATGGACTGTGTGATCTTCAAAATAGTGAAACTTGGGATCTCGTTCCTTTGCTCCTTGAAAAGTTTATTGATGGTTGTTGGTAGATTTTGTCTATCAAAGTTAGCCTCAATGATATTATTAATCATCTCAAAGTTTGTTTGGTGGCAAAAAATTATACTTAAATTTTTTAATTTGACTATGATAACACATTTTGTCGAGTAGTCAAGATGACCTTCATTTTTTTATTCATAGTCATGGTTGCTCTTCGACTCTAACCTCTTTATCAATTGGATGTCAAAAATATATTTCTTTATGGTGATTTGCATGAGCAAATGTATACGAAGCAACCTCCAAGTTTTTGTGCCTAGAGGGAGTCTTTTGGATTTGTATGTCTTCTCTGAAAATATTTATGTGGTCTCAAGTAGTCTCTTAAGGTATGATTTGACAGATTTAATGTTATTTTCTAATAATTTGATATGACTTGAAGTGAGATTGATCATTCGATGTTTTACTTTCACTTCACCGTTGGGTGTATCTATCTAATAGCGTATATTGATGTTATTCTACTTAGAAACAATCTTAGATGTAGTGGGCTTAGACTCATCTCTTTGTATTTTTTTATATATGTATAACCCTATGTGGTTTACACACATAAGAGATTCATCCTACACCTCATTTTCATTTATCTCAATAATTTTCAAAATCTTACCAAGATCATTCATAATTACTATCAACATAGATACTTTTACACCTTGTTTTACAATGAAGGCTTTTGATAAAGCACTCCAAATTTCAACTATAGTAGGAAAGTGTAAATAAAGCAACATAATTTCTATATTCATGGATATTAAAAATCATCTCTTCACTTTCTTATTTTTTTTATACCACTTCTCATAATCATCTTCTAATTTTGCAAGTGGTTTCATCTTACCATGAATATAAGAGAGTTTCTCCTTTTCGAAAATATGTTTTTCCATCAATTGTGGTCAATATCATAGTTAGACTCAATATGGATGATTCCTAGATTGAAAACTCTTTCAAATTGAACAATAATAGGAGTTGATTTCATTGTATTTGACGTTTTAGAATTCATTCTCTCCATTTTGAAGTTCTCAAAAGATTCAAGATTAAGAAGTGTTGATCTTACAAAAACTTGAAAAATATGAATTGAAATGTATATTTATTCTCTTATACAAAATAGAATATGTACAATCTTCTTATAAGGTACAAGTAGTTGGTAATTAAGTACAAACCTATGTAACTAATTAGGATATCAAGAAACTAAATTATTTGACAAATATACAAATCATAATCAAATATAATAAAATTTGTACAATTATATTTTATGGAGAGAATAAAGGAAAAAAAGAATCTCAACATATGATTACTATCTTGAATTCCACTTAAATAAGTAGTAAAAGGTTAGAAAAAATTTGATTTCATCCACTTAAGATATTCTGATTATACATAGTCTCCAGCCTCAAGCATAATACAAAGTGACGATACTAAAAAATGATTAACTTTAAACTTATTAAAGATTGTCATATCGACCTTAAGGTGAAGTGAAGATACATAGTTTTTCAATCTTGAGTCATTTATAAAAATAATACTTAGATAGTACATAATACAGTGATTTAGGGGTACAAATCATTTAGGTATGGGTTAAGTATTTAGGATTTAGGGTCAAACAATGTATCCAAACTTCTAATGATTATATGGGTGACGAGGTTGATGATACTTAAAAGATCGACTTACCCATACATCGAGAACATGAATCATTTTGTCTAGAATTGCATTAGCGTTCAATAATCTTTTATGACACCCTAAATGTCATCAAGACATTTAATACAAGGTCACGAAACCTTACATCCGTTAACCTATATCAAATGATTCAAAGTTAGCATTTAATAATTTTTTTTTGTGATACACTAAATGTCATCAACACATTTAATACAAAGTCACCAAATTTTAAACTAGTTAACCCAGATAATTTGAAATTAACATCCCATAACATTTTTTTATATACTACATGTTATAAACGCATTTAAAATAAAATCATGAAACCTTAAATTAGTTAACCCGTATCAAATAATTTGAGACAAATCTTTGAAAAACAAATTTATCCACATATACTTTTTTACATCTTTACTTATATTACTATTAACTTATCTAATCACTATCTCTTAAAATGTATAGATTAATCTACTATAAATAATCTAATTTAACTAATTCAAAACTCCCTTTATATTTTGAAAAATATATTTTATATTTTTTTTTCCTCTCAATTTTTTCATATCATTATTAGCTTAAATTCTACCCCATTTTAATATTATCTAATATTTTTACAAATATTAAAATAAAAAACATATATTTAATATAAATAAAAACTTAAATTTACTCAATTTATAAATACAATAAAATTAATTGTTTTAAATTTAAAAAATATATATAAAAAATATGAATAAAAATTAAAATAAATTTATTTATTTATAGGAGTTAAAAAGTATATGTAAGTATAAATAAAATAGTCAATATGATGGAAATTAAGGAAAAAATAATTTGACGAAAATTGTTTAAAGAATATATAAAGATTATAATTCAATCGTGCAAGAAATGTTCACCTAATGTATATTATAAAAATAAACATTAAACAATTCAGTTTTATGGAGAGGGAAAAAAACAGAGAATCTCTCACAAGAGATTTTTTAATGTATATAGAACTTAGTGTGCCTCTTTATTTACAAGAAAAGATCATTCATAGATTTCTTAATTCTAAAAATACTTAATATAATAACTTCAAATTTCATTGGAAACATGCATAAGCTTTAGTTTTTAGAATCTATAGTTCCCTAATTGCCCCTTGGGATGCTGAATGTGTCTGAAACATTTCTTTTGATGAAGCTAGATTGTTCCTTAATGAATATCAATATTCCTTATTACTACAAATATTTTGAGAGGTGAATAGTAAATAGTATAAAAAAAATTCTTCAAAATTTTTTAAATTAATCATATTTCTCTTTCTACTTGATTTTTTTTTTACAGAATTAATCAATATTTGGAGAGAATAATAATTATATAATTTGTTACTATTTTTATTGGATTTTTGGCATCATTTAAATCTCTTCTGTATCAATACAAGCCCCAGATACAACCCCCAGACCTAGACCTGTGTCATAACTTACGGATTAGCATAATTTTTAAAATTAGTTTATATTATACATAAATTTTTTTTATATTTAAGCGATTCATTAATGATTAAACACATTATATTTATATTCAACACACAATTTGTTTAATTTATTTAATACAAATATGATATTTTTAATAAAAAAATTTCTTTTCTAAAACTTAATTTTTTTTAAATACTTTTTAATAATATACGTTAAGTACAAAATATAGATGTCACTCTCTTACTAATAGTTTATGGTTTATGCCAAACCTATCCTTTATTTTACCTTCAAGTTTCAAGTTTCAACCAAGAAACCTTCAAAAACTTATCCTAGCATCCTTGGACTGAACCAAATAACTTTCTCTTCCTTGATCATATCCTTACCTAACCACCACTAGTTTCTAGGGTAGAACATTCAAACTTTAGGTTCATAGGGTGTTCTTTTATCCTAAAGCACATTTTTATTCCTTTCATTTTGTAGACAAACGAAGTAAATCATATACATTGTGGAAACAGCATCTTACACTATAAGGAGCATCCAACTTCAAAAGAAAAACTGAAAATAAGAATGGAACCTCAATGTGAGGTGCTGAAACATTGACATGCAAACATTTGAATACAAAAGTACTGCACAAGTTCTTTGAGACACCATCCATCTTATTACTTGTACATATTTAGTGTATTTGTCAAAAACTTCAACACAACTATTGGCATGATGAGAAATCATATGTATATGTTCTATCTTTTGAGTTGATGTGTTCTTGTAGATCTCAACCTAAATGCTTGATGTACTCTCTCATGAGATATGACAATGAAAGTAAGTTCATGATGAAGGATAAAAAGATTTAAACTTTCCAATACATATTTAAATTTTGTTGAACCAAAGAAAAATGCAAATAATGACTAAAAAGGGACTTCAATTTTTAACTAGTCCTACCACACCAGAAAAAAAAAAATCTTGAAAACTATAAACATATCAGTATATGTTCTTCCTCTTCTATATGACCACAACACACTATAAACATAGTTCATTTCTTGCATTTTTTATATTTCGAAGCACTTAGAATTGTAAAATCATATTTGTTAAACTGTGTAAAGCTTAATTTAGTTATGCTACATTGCGATCCGTGATGAATTGAAAATTTTTGGAGCAGGTATTGGCGCGTTGTGGCCTATGAGTACTATAAAACAGAGGAAAAAGGGGAAGAATTAAAATAACTTTTTGACATTTGAGACATTGACAGGGAGCAGTGGGGAAAACTTTGGCCACTT
Organism: Macrotyloma uniflorum; assembly: GCA_016859785.1. Classification (NCBI taxonomy): domain Eukaryota; kingdom Viridiplantae; phylum Streptophyta; class Magnoliopsida; order Fabales; family Fabaceae; genus Macrotyloma; species Macrotyloma uniflorum. The sequence continues at coordinate 525,265 of BDMB01000099.1, read as the reverse complement.
TACAACCAAAGGAGGGTCATTTTTCCACGCTCGATATGTTCCTCGGTTCTCCAAATGGACCCAATTTTCTAGTCCTATTTTGAATTTCGTTTGACTTTACTCTCTTTCTACAGCACTACCAACGTAATTTTGGGGATGGTTTTTGATGAAATTAAATTTTTATTATTCTCATTCAATTTAATTGTATAGTTTGGCAAATACGAAGCCCAAGAAGGCAAAAACGAGTACACAGTGGTTAATAATAATATATAGTAACGCACTGACGCGTTATTGACCTTTCGGCTCCTTTTTAGTTTTGGTATGAACACTGTGACATGCCACTGATTTATTATTATGATTGCAGAAGAAAAGAGTAGAAAATTAATAAATGACTTTTGGGGTTGGAAGGAAAATCAATACAGGCATGACATAAAGTCTCAATTCTCAAAGAAAGTGTTGCAAGGAAAAGGACAATCACAACACAACTCAACTCAAAAACTGTGATCAACTGAAGTAGTCATTGCCAATCCCCTCCATCACATTCATTTTTTGACATTCTAGATGAGGTATTTACTATTTATCATATACACCCATGTTTTCATTTCTACTTGAAAAAACAAAAAATGAATGGTAAATATTAAAGCTTGTTTATTCATTAATGGGTTGCGCATCAATTTCCTCGCATCTGATAGTAGGATACATCAAATGCAATTACAAGCATGTGCATTTGAGTTTTACTTCACATATATGTGTTCTCATTTATACTTCTTCAACTTTTGTATTTTATTAAACTCTTGTCTTTGTAGTTTGTAAAGATGTTACATACTTGTTAGTTGCCAATTTTAGTTGTTAAAGATGTGATTTCTTTTGATTGCTGAAGCCTTCACTGCTGAGGCTTTGCCTGGCAGCAATATTGGAAGGGATGAAGCTTGAAAATTGGCTCACGAGTGTTTTGTTCCTCATTGTTGCCACAGTGAGCAATGCAGTAGGTAACTCAACAATCACACCTTTTCTATATTATGGTTGTGGTTATGATTTTCTCACAATTATGGATATCGCAAGAAATTGTATACAAACTTCGCAAAAGCTTCAAATTCCTTGATGTTGCTTCCAAAATCGTGGTTGTGGACTGTTTTTATTAAAACCTACTAGTTGACATATAAATGGTACATTTTCCTGCTTAGTTGTTTCAACGAAGGAAAAAGTATATGCAAATATTACGAGGAAGAGATATTTGAATGTATAACATATTATTTCAATGAAGTATCACATTTTTTATGTAGGTGCATTTGTGGGGGTAAACATTGGCACTGACGTTACTGATCTTCCATCTGCTTCAAATGTGGTTGCTATTTTGAAAGCACATCAAATTGCACATGTGCGTCTGTATGATGCCAATGAGCACATGCTACAAGCCCTTTCTAAAACAGGCATTGAAGTAATTGTTGGTGTCACAGATGAAGAGATACTAGGCATTGGAGAATCTGCATCAGTTGCTGCAGCATGGATTAGTAAGAATGTGGCTGCATATATGCCATCTACAAACATCACAGCAATCTCAGTTGGTAGTGAGGTTCTCACCTCAGTCCCAAAAGTTGCACCAGTTCTTGTTCCTGCCATGAACCATCTTCACAAAGCACTAGTTGCTTCAAACCTTAACTTTCGGGTTAAGATTTCAACGCCGCAGTCCATGGATATAATTTCCAGGCCTTTTCCTCCTTCCACAGCGAACTTTAACTCCTCATGGAACTCCACAATCTACCAACTCCTTCAGTTTTTGCAGAACACAAACTCCTCTTACATGTTAAATGCCTACCCTTATTATGGATACACTAAAGGAGATGGCATTTTCCCAATTGAATATGCTCTATTCAGACCCCTTTCTTCAGTGAAGCAAATTGTTGATCCAAACACACTATTCCATTACAATAGCATGTTTGAGGCTATGGTGGATGCTACCTATTATGCCATAGAAGCCTTCAATTTCAATAATATACCTATTGTTGTCACAGAAACGGGTTGGCCTAGTTTTGGTGCCACAAATGAACCAGATGCTACTAAAAACAATGCTGAGACCTACAATAATAATTTAGTTCTGAGAGTACTCAATGGTTCAGGACCCCCTAGTCAGCCAAAGATACCCATTAATACCTACCTATATGAGTTATTTAATGAAGACAAGAGGAAAGGGCCTATATCAGAAAAGAATTGGGGTGTTTTTCTTGCTAATGGAAGTAGTCTTTATCCCTTGAGTTTTAGTGCTTCCAACCTGAGTAATGGAAATTCTCTAGGATCATTTTGTGTCGCTAAAGATGATGCAGATACTGACAAATTGCAAGCTGGCTTGAGCTGGGCCTGTGGACAAGGCCAAGCTAACTGTGTAGCTATTCAACCAGGGAGATCATGTTTTTCCCCCAATAACGTCAAAAGCCATGCCTCTTATGCTTATAATGATTATTATCAAAAAATGCATAATGCTGGTGGAACATGTGACTTTGATGGTACAGCTACAACAACTACCGAGGATCCTAGTAAGTTCATGATCCTTCTTATTTTCTGTTTTATTTTGTATCTTACTTTTGTCAGACTTCCATGTTATTTTTCTGCGGTGTTCAAACATATATAACCAAGGTTGCTATTTAAAATTGCACAAAACTGCAGATAAATGCAACCACAGTGGGGTATGCAATACAGTTTTGCACCATAATTGCAGTTTTGGACTGTGATTTAAAAACCTTGCGTATAAGTTCGCTCCTAGAATTGTTTTCTTATTGCAACCTGACATTTGATATGCATGGATCCCATATCTGCCATCCAAGGTTTTCAATTGCCTTCATGATTGCGGTTTTATCATGTTTCTTGATGTTGCTTTTTTTTTCCCGATTCTTCATAATACAGAACATTGTGGATATGTGGCCATAATTGCACTTGCATTGCAGTCATAACTATAAAAAAGAACTTTGATATTGCGGCCAAAATCATGTTTTAAAAAACCTTGTTATCCTATTTGGTATTAATGATTTGCCGTGAAAAATATTACGAACGAATTTTTAACCAATCAACTAAGGAACAAGTATAAGAGTAAAGGGAGGAAAGTGGTTTTGAGAAAGAGAAATTGTTTAAGGAGAAAGAAATTTCACTTTTCACGTCTTTGACAGACAGGAGTAGAAAATAGTGATCACTCTTTCAAAAAATTGTCTAGCAAGACTACGAAGTGTCATGATTTGCAAGTTTCTATTTGATTTTTTTTTAAGTTTATCGGTTAATGTTTACTTAAAAGTGTTGTCATATTGTTATGCCCTCTGTTGTGTAAGAGTTAAGCAATTAATGATGGATATTTTTGCTGCATTGCAGGTTATGGATCCTGTATATATGCGGGAAGGTGAGAATGACTGAGTCTATCAATTATGAATTAATCTTACAAGTATTTGTTATAGTTTTTTATATATGATCTTTTATTGAATTTAATATTTTGATGACAGTGCTAACTCAAGCATTGGTGGAAGGAGTTCATCTTCTACAGCAATTGGAATTGCACCTGTTAGTTCTGATCAAGTTGGAGCTAGTTTGAACCTGCAAGTGTCCAACTTTCAGTATTTGATATTGTCTATTAGTGTACTTTTTGCTTTAATGATGTCATGACCAAAAGGTCACACAATTTTAGATTGCAATTTCATCAATTGCTTTTTCTTTTGGTCCTTTATATGGTGTATTTGGGAATATTCTTGGTAGATAGTTGCAAGAAATTTAGTGCTTTAGCAGGAGAATACAAATGATATGTCGGGCCTTCGAGAAACCATTGCCATTGTTGGTGACACAAAAATGTAGTCAATTTATGAGTAATGTCATCTCTGCGTGAGAAAAGCGCTCTATAATATCAGAACCTATTTTTAAAGTTATGCGTGAGTGATGCTCTCTAAGTCTCAAATAGAACCAGTACGTGAGTGATGCTCTCTCCAATCTCAAATATAAGGAAAAAAAATATTTTTATAAATGCAATCTTGGTTATATGACAAATATTCAGATAATATGATAAAAACTTCATTAGATATGACAAAAAATAGTTAAATTATATACACTGCATCCGATTTCAACAGACAAGAATGGCTAAAATTAGGACCTCGAAGATTAACAATCAAACAGTTACAGAACAAAATAGTTAACAAGAAAATGCACGATTTGTAAAAGATAACACGAAAAATGCAACATTTGTAAATATACAAGTGTATACAAGTCACTTACAACGGAAAGTCCACTATAGGTGATTAAGGGTGGATGGAATTCAAATTTAACCGCAGAAGCTATACTATACAGGCTTTCATTTCATCATTGTGATATAAATATTATTCGGTCGTTCATTTCGGTCAGACTGAATCATCAGATTCCTCAGAATCACTCTTGTCAGGCTCCCCGGCATTGGTAAGATTCTCTGGAACATCATGTTTTGGTGCAGGCTTAGGTGCAGGTTTTTTAGTAGCACCTCGGGCATTCTCCTCCCCTTCTTGCTCAGCTGCTTCTACATGTTAATCTCAGTCAAGGAAATAACCAAAGCGACGATTTTTTTCCACTATCAAGAAGGCAACAAACTACCTATTGTCATTGATGCAAATAGAGACTATAGTTATCATCCCATAAACCCCATGTCTATAAGTGAGGAAAAAAATAAGTGAAGGGGTGGTAAGAAATAAGTAATAATGATCTCAATAACTATGCATTTTTTAAGGCAAAAATTCAAATTAGAATCATGGATTGTATTTAAGAATTAAAAACTGATTGTTGTTTGAGAGAAACAAAGATGTAAGGATATCAATATTTTCAGCTGTTCCTCCAGCCATGATTTTGAGGAGATCTTTCTCAACACGGGAGACAAGCTCAGGCTGAAAAATGAAACATTAAAAAGGATGTTACTATGAGATTATATATGTATGCAGGCAGAGAGGATGTTAATTTCTGTATGTGAATGAATACACTACATTAAGATCAGGCTCCCTGCGAAATCTCCGCTTGCGAGCATCTCTCATGGGCGGGGTGAGGCCATGCCTGTACTCAATTACATCTGGAGCAGCATCACCAGATTCCCGAACCATAATCATCTGTTAGTTGGATTCAGGAAGCAATCAGATACACAGTTATTAAGCTATATGAATCAAAAGTGCGATTAGGAATGAATGAATTATTTGAATAATGATGTATAACTGACCTGACCAATATCGGCAGCCTTAATCAAAGAGTTATCATCATAAGTCTTATAGGATTCAACAACACAAGGAAGGTCCAATAGAGAAGCTGGGAAGTGTTCATTCCCAATCATAAACGTACCGCTTCTTCCATCCTCACTAAATGACAAATCTAATGACTTTTCTTCAGATGAAGAAGGATCAGTTTCATTCAAAAGACGCTCTATCCGCTCTGCCACATTTGGTGGAACTCTAAGTATGAATTGCTCCTCCATAACTAAAAACATTACAACATGTTTGAAAAGATTAAAATGTCATATTTTGAATTGATTTAGAAATCAAATCCCATATTTTGAAATTAAAAAAAAAAAAGGGATTTGGAAACTAATTCTTATGTTGCCATTTATTAAAACACACTTGATTTCATTTTATTAATTTTTATTTTCACCATTTTAATATAATGTCATAAACTCATTGTAAGTGAAACAATAAATTCCCTCTCTACCCCCCAGCATAAAAGTAGACAAGTAAATGAAACATCATAATTCAACAGCATTGAAACTGTAAGACAAGCAGCATAGTAATATTCCTGTACAGTATGTTATATCCAATATCTATCAGAATATTGATACACGAACTAAGAAATAAAAGAGTATACACGCATTAAATTCATTACTTCCTTGTAAAAGAAATGCATTACAACTTATTTAGAATAATAGCTAGAATGATGATTGGAAAATGAACAATGAAAGAGTCACAAAAGAGAAAACAAAAAACAGTCAGGAAACCTGCAACAAATAGCAGTTGCTACAAAGAGAATTAACATATATACATTCATATGAATTACAAAAAGAATTTATTCAGAACTAGGTTTTCCAATGATAGCCATTCCATGGGCAAAGATAACATGGAAAAGAATTCAGCATCACCATCTGGCAAATAAAAGGTAGCGTTGAACTTAAATAAAAACAATGTAGAAATTTTTTTATAAAATCATTAGAACTTTGATTTTGCATCAACCATAAGCATTAACCAAATTACCAAGCAACAAGCTAGTCTACATAACTAAGCAAAGCATCACCAAAGTGGAGAAAAATGGATTTCAAACATGGTTGACCTAATGAGTGAACTCGTACAATCAGATGAGTTCACAGATCTGAAGTCCTCAATCTGTTCAACTAGCAACCAAACTCAGTTTTGGGTGGGCTCAAGTAAACTCAAGGGAGATTGTGAAATTGCTCACTATTTCAAGGGTGAATTCACTAGGGGCAAAAATTCTCACCTAAAAATGGCACTCGTTCGGGGCCACCCTGAAGCTTAATTAGACAGAAAATGTTAGGGAACTTTAGTTCTCTTCTCACTGAGGTTCTATTCTGACCCGGGAAGTGATCATAGAATCACAAATCATGAAATTGTAACTCTGAAACTTAAGGTTCTATAAGATTTACAAAATCAATATATTTGTATATAATAAATTCTTATATATGCATTTAACATAGCATAAAAAAGAGAAAAAATATATATATAACACACATCAAATACATAATCAAGCTAAAATTCATAATCATAGATTCATAAGCATAAGAAATCAATAATTAAAACTCCCATACTGAATTCATAAATGAAAAACAATGAAACGAATCAACAAAAAGTACTGCACAAGAGCTTAGTGCCTACTCCTAGTACAAAACACAAGACATGAACATCAGACGAGGGAGTAGCTTGACAAAATAGGGAGAGAGAACCGCAGAACCCAAAGGAACAACTAAGAGGCAACCTAACACGCTTTACCACATTAAATACTATTTGCAGAAGTCCCTCCCAACATATAAAAAAGGCAAGATAATAACTTGACATCCATTTTCTACATTTCCTCATTGGCCAAACTAAACACCGCACCAACAATCCGTAACACTTCCGATTCAAATAAAGATCAGTTCAATTAATACCCAAACCAGACAATACTAAAAGAAAGTTCAAGAACTGATACTGATCGGGAAAGAAACTAAACAAAAAAACCTAAATCAGTGGAATGAACTGAAAATGAGAACCCCAAATAAACCACTACCTCGCAGTGATAAAAAGAAGAAGAAAAAAAAAATTGCAACACTAATTTTACCTAATCAGCAATAAACTAAAGCTCCTGGCAGTTGGCTTGATTCACAAAAATAAAAAATAAAAAATTGGGGAGCTTAAATGAAGATTGCAAGATTCTTAACCCTAATGCTACTTCCTTCAAATTGCACAAATCCTGAAGCCACTGCCGATACGATGAAATAGACAAAAACCCTAACATTCAGAAACCAAAAAGTGAAGGTAGTCAGAGAAACACGAAAGCATATAGATATAGAGAGACCTGTAACACAGAAGCTTGAGCACTGGCAAATGAAGCTAAGATTTGCCTGAAAATTAACCGACCCTGAGAGATCGCACAGAGAGAATCTATAAATTTAAAAGCTTGGTGATTAAAAGTTCCAGACGAAAGCAATGGTTGTGTAGCGCCAATATTTTTCACGAACAGACTTTTTGGAGCATGTTAACCGAACCACGAACCCTGATTTTCTTTTTTAATAATTTAAACTAGAAAATTAATTTATTTATAAATATATTATTATAATATACAAATGATTACAAATATATATTTATAAATAATTTATTAATAAAAAATAATAAATGTATATTATAAAAATTAAATTTTATTTATGTATTAATAATATATTTATAATTATATTTTAATTATTTTTTAAAATGTAATCATTTATAATTTAAAAATATATCTAAATATTTGTAAGTAAATTACTAAGTTGAAATTTAATTTTTTTTATTTGAGATTTCTCCACAATATATCTGAAAATAATTAAAAAAGAAAACAATGTCATATTTTCCATCAAAAATATTATATTAGATAACTGGTCGATAAATATACACTCATAATTGATAATCTATTCTTATTATTATGGATTCTCAACTATGATCCAATTGTTAACATAACATTATTTTTTTTATGTAGTCAAATTGTGATTGTTGTTATGTGTCTATCTTAAAAAATCGATGGAAATTCAACTTTTGAAGTGTAAATTCTAATTTAATTTATTCATTTCAAAAAAACATATTTAAAATTATATATAATTAATAAATTTAAAATATCAACTTATAATATTTTAATCTTAAATTTTTTTTATAATATTTATGCCATTGAATATAAGAATACCATATATATGTCTATAAATATTTTGTAGAAACTTCTAAATAATGCATAAAAATTAGAAAAAAAAATTATTTATTAATAATTCAAGGAAGACATAAAATACAACAGTTATTCAATGATTTGAAGTTGATGGTTGAGCATTGTTATACTTTTTTTTTTTTTTTTGTGATCAAGTGCTTGGCAACAGGAAGAACACTTAGAATGACTTGATTTCTTAATGTCTATTTTAGTTCTTATTCTTCTATACCTCTTTGTGTCTTAATTATTCAAATAATTCATCATAAAATTTTAAAACTTTATTAATCTGTATGGATTGATATACATGTTAATAAATGAAGTTTTTTAATCTTTTCACAATCACAAATTTTCTTATAAGTCACACCATTTTTGGATTCATGGTCTCTTCTACCAAAATTCTTGTAATGAATTAGTTAAAATAAAATACTCTATGAGTGTTTGTGTTTAATTGTGTAGTTTTCATCACCTTGTTTGAAACTTCAGAATAGAAATGGTAAGTTTTAATCACTTTGTTACCCTCTTTTCTCTTCTTGAAAATAATTTATTATATAAAAAAACGTTAAATAAGTAGCTCTAGTCCAATTAAATAAACTAATTTTTTTAAACTTAATTTGACGTTATGTTGAATCAACATACTATTTTAGTTCATTTAAAATAAAAAGAATATATTTGTTTAAAATTTAAGTTATATTAATAAAACTAGTTTTAAATTTAAATATAATATTTTGAAATATAAATTATAATACATATATATTTTAATAAAATAATATTATTTATAATATTTTTTTAAGATTAAATATATCTTTATCCTTCTATTTATTTTGAAAATTATTTTTTATCTTTATATTTTTAAAGATGCATGTAACATTCATTTTTCTTATAAAATAATATAATATATATATATATAACTTAATTATTTCGATACATAAAATATAATTTAATTGAATTTAAAAGATAAAATAAAATAAATAATAAGTAATTAGAGAAAAGATAAATAATGAATAATTAAAAAAATAAATAAATAAATAAAATATGTACACATAAAAGGTATAACATACAAATGCATAACTCATCATACATATCAGTAAACAAACATAATTTGAAATTTCATACGGTTAAATATTTATTTAGACTTTATAAATAACTCGTAATTAAATCATAATTCATCACAATTAAAAAAAATTTAATAATTAAAATTAAAAGAGAATTTAAAATATTTCACTCGTTTAACCAACCAAAACTAAACCTCTCCATAAATTTGTTAAGATTTTAATACAAGAAATTAATATCCAGAATATATATATGTCACGAAACTAATTTCCAAAATCAGTTACTAATTCTCAAAAAGGGATTTTTTTAGAAAAAAAATGTTAAACAAAATGAAATAGAAAAAAAGGCCTAAAGAAAACTTAGCCCAAACAATTTTGAACCCAAAGGAATAAAATGAGGTTTTGTATTTAACCCAAAGAAATAAAGAAGAAAGAGGTAGAAAAAAGCTATTACATTTGCGTTATTTATTAAAAATATCTTAATGCATTTAGTGAAAACTAATTTTTATAAGTATTATTTTTTAAGAAATCTAAATTACATAAGTTCTGAAATGTATCACTGTTTTACAAATTTAATTATTTAAAGTTTGTGAATTAAATGTTTTGTAATTGGTTGACAGATAATCTAATTCAATTTAAACATATTGGGTTGATTTAAATCAAACTCCATTTAAATTAATCTGAATTAATATGACATGAGTTAAATAATAAATTTTAAATATTGCACGATTTAATTTAATTTAATCAAATTTATTAAATAATTATATTTTTTTACTTAATTATTCTATTATTTAAATATATATTTTTGAATTATTAAATTATTAAATTATATAAATACAAAATAATTAATTAAAATTATAAATTAAAAATGTATATAATATTTTTAAAAATTGGTAATTGTAACAAACTTAAACTATACTTATTTTACAACTATAATGAAATAATAGTCTATTTGCATATTATTAATAATTTCAAATATTTTTATTGGATTTAATTACAAGTCCAAAAGGACAAATTTGATTCATGGAAGGCACAAGTCTTGCATCCAGCGGAATAGTTCGTCCAGTACTCAAAAGATCTAACTATAAAGAATGGAAAACTGTTACGAAAAACTATCCGATAGTTGAAAATTTGTGGATGTTATTAAAAGAGTTTTTCTATTTTAAATAATATCTTACCGTTAGGTTAAAGACGATTATCAATAAACGCATAAACGCAAGTCATTCAACTTGCAATTTTAATATTCATATATATTAGTTTTCAACCAAAATGTTTTTGAGTAAATGGTTGTGTAGAATTTTTATTCATTTCCCGGATATTTTTGTTTGAATAATGTGAATGTGGAACAGATTTAGAGGATAGTCTTGTGGACCTTTGTTCAGATGAGTGGAAGAAGGTGATCCAATAAGCTTAAAATCATTGGTGAGATATGATGTGAGGTTGTTATTTTCGGTGTCGAGTTCGGGTAGGACGATTCTCACACAGCAACCGTCGTAGGGCAACTGGAGATGGTGAATCTATTAACACTACAAGAATAAAATGATTTACCCATGAAATATTTCCCACTAATTTTTTTTATGGGAAAAAATTAATTACTCATTGAATATTTCTCACTGATTTTTTTTTAATGGAAAAAAAATTAATTACCCATTGAATATTTCCCACTGATTTTTTTTATGGGAAAAAAATTAATTACCCATTGAATATTTCCTACTGATTTTTTTTATGGGAAAAAAATTAATTATCCATTGAATATTTTCCACTGATTTTTTTTATGGAAAAAAAATTAATTACCCATTGAATATTTCCCACTGATTTTTTTTATGGAAAAAAAATTAATTACTCATTGAATATTTCCCACTGATTTTTTTTATGGGAAAAAAATTAATTACCCATTGAATATTTCCCACTGATTTTTTTTATGGGAAAAAAATTATTGGAAAATATTCAATGGGTCAGAATTCAGATTTTCATAATAAAGTTTTGCTTTTTGGTGAGGTGAATTCTCTTTTGGTTCCTAAGTGGAACTTTTGATTCTTATCTTTGAATTTTAGAACTTAGAGTGACGAATCCGCACTAGACTATCAATCAGTGATGGTTGTGGCGTCTCCTCCATTTCTTACCCCCTTTCCATATTTTTCATTTTCAAATTTTATTTCATTTTTTTTCATGATCCGATCAAGCCTACACCATCTGGTAATCAGAGCTAGTTTCCGTGATTCGGAAATTCCCGTAACATTTCCGTAGTAACCATTTCTGAAAACTTCCGTAACCATTTCCGAACATTTATTATCTTTTCTAGAAATTGTGGAGCTCTTCGGAAAAGTTTCTATCATCATCCAATTCTCTTTCGATTTCCGATTATCATCCTATCCTTTCTTATTGAAATTGATTATCTACGGCGCTGCAAATTCGCAATTGAATATCGGGTAAGCAATGTGTTCTTCCTCATCCGATTCGCTTTGTTTTTTTTGGAGTTGGCTAGGGTTTCTGTGCAACGGCGATTCGTTCCAAGCTTAGCGTTCGCTGTAGTGAATGATTCGTTTCCAACTTTCAATTCGACTTAGTGGCCTACATTATTTCTAGTAGAATCAATCGGCTGAATTGAATCAACTGATTCAATTGACCTTCGGCACTTTCAATTTCAGTACGTGGTGGTTTAATTGAAGCGGCAAATGCGAAATTCAACTATAGATTCAAAGTGGCTTTAATTGGAAACCTGAATCGGTGATCTCGCAATATTGAAGCAATTAAATTTGGTGGTCTACAGAGGGTCCGCAATCTGCAGAATTTCTGTGGAGATAAGTTTGAAGCAGCTGGTGATTATCATTGCCTAATCGATTAGCGGAGCTGCAAAATTTTCCGATGCGATTGTATTAATCAGTGTTTGAATTCAATTGACAAAGTGAGAAATTAAAGTTGAATTGAATCATTTGGAGGTTTGAATTGGTGAATTTAATTGAAGCAACAATCGGCAGCAACAGTAACAATTGGAACGCAGTCCAGGTGTTCGAAAAAATGCTTCAAAGAGGTTTGAATATAAAAAAATGATTGTAGCAGCTATTGTGCGTGCATAATTTGATGAAAATTGTGGATCTAATTGGAAGTACTTAGCGCATTGAAGATTGGATTAATAGGAAGAAATAGTTGGTTGACGTTGCTGGCATAGTTTGTGGCTTACTGTGCAGTTTCAAGTTGCAACAAAGGTGTTTGATAAAATTCCTCAAAGAAGTTTATATCTGGATAGTGGGTGAAACGGTGCATTTTCAAGTTGCAGCAAAGTTTTGGAGGAGCAACACCTATTAATTTTGACCAGTGTTGATACGCTTCTGGTGCAACAATTGTAGATCACATTGGTGTTTATTCTAGTGCACTGGTTGCAAATCTGGTGCACATCCTGACTCACTGATTCCTAATCTGGTGCATGTTTGGTGTTGATTCTGGTGCACTGGTTGCAAATCTGGTGCACATCCCAGTTCTGAATTTAGGGGAAATTTCCCACTGATTTATTTGTGGGACATTTCCCACTGATTTGTTTGTGGGAAATTTCCCACTGATATGTTTGTGGGAAATTTCCCACTGATTTGTTTGTGGAAAATTTTCCACTGATTTGTTTGTGGAAAATTTCCCACTGATTTATTTGTGGGAAATAATGAAAAATAATTTTCTACTAGGCTTTTACCTACAAACTTATGGCAGTGGGAAGTCCGTGGGAAAAAATTAATTTCCCACTGATTTTTAAGTGTTACCTATAAATTTGTTCCGTAGGAAATATGAATTTTTTTTGTAATAATGAGGTATGGGAAAAGTAAATTAACTGAAATGCACGACAATGAGGGTTATACAGCATTTACCCTTGCCCTTGCAGTTCATTTCACTGGAGAAGTAAATATTGCAAAGTGCATAGTGGGAGGGAGGTGGGGAGAAACTCCTTGATATAACCTTGATATAAGGAAGAAGAGAGTGAAATTCATTTTCTTCTTGCTGCTAAATTAGTAGAAATGCTGAAAAGTGCATAATGGAGGGAAGTGGGGAGAAACTAGTTGATATAAGGAACAAAGAGGGTGAAATTCCTCTTTTTCTTACTACTGCTATGGGACATAAACAAATGACTCATCCTTTACACCGTAACTCCGCTAAGGAAGGAAGTAAAAGAGTTAATTTTTCTATTTTAAATAATATCCTAGCGGTCTTAGTCAGGTCTATTTTTTTTATTATTTTACTATTACATATAATTTACGTACAAAATTAAAGACGATTATCAATAAACGCAATAAACGCAAGTCGTCATTCCACTTGTAATTTCAATAATTATATATCAGTTTTTAACATAACGTTGGTATTGTAACTCGATTTTTATATGATTTAAGTGAATATAAAGTTATTCCTCATAAAAATGTAGGTTTTGTCTTTAATAAATAGTATTATTGACTCATATAATAATATGAATGTGGGGCAGGTTTAGAGGATACTCTTCTTTCTTGCCTGTGAACCTTTGTTCATGTTAGTGGAAAAAGGTGACCTGTAATATTCTAACTGTTTTTGTTAGGTCTATTTTTTTGTTGAGTACAATTTACTTACAAAATTAAAGAAGATTATCAATAAACGCAAATCATTCTACTTGTAATTTCAGTAATCAGTGCATTAGTATATGGTTGTGTAAAATTTTTATTCATTTTTCGGATATTTATGTTTGAATAATGTGAATGTGGGGTAACTTTAGAGGATAGTCTTATCTTCTTGCCTGTGGACCTTTGTTCAGGTTAGTAGAAGAAGGTGATTTGATAAGCTTAAAGTCATTGGTGAGGCATGATGTGAGGTTATTATTTTCGATGTCGAGTTCGGGTAGGATGATTCTTCACGCAGCAACAATCGCAGGGACAACTAGATATGGTGATCTATTAATAAGGTATGAGAAAAGTAAATTAGCATAAATGCAGCACAATGAGGATTGTACAACACATGCCCTTACAACTCATTTACCACTCATTTTACTAGAGAAGTGAATATTGAAAAGTGCATATGGAGGGAGGTGGGGAGAAACTGGTTGGTTGGTATAAGGAAGAAAGAGGGTGGAAGAGTTAGTTTTTTTGTTTTAAATAATATCCTAACCTTGTTAAGTTCTTTTTTTTATATTAATTTTTTTGTTACGTATAATTTTTTTTTCCAATAATCATATTTCAGTTTTCAACGTTGGTATCGACTCGGTTTTTAATATGATTTAAGTGAATATAAACTTATTACTTATAAAAACTGTAGGTTTTGTCTCTGATAGATAGTATTATTAACTCATATAATTGTCATACTAATAGAAAAAAAATAAATAGGGTAAAAGTGCGTGTAGACATTTGAATAATGTGAGGTTTAGAGGATATTCTTCTTGCTTATGGACCTTTGTTCAGGTTAGTGTAAGAAGGTGATCTGATAAGCTTAAACTCATTGGTGAGACATTATGTGAGCTGATTATTTTTTGTGTCGAGTTTGGGTAGAACGATTCTTTCACGCAACAACAATCGGAGGAAACTGGATATAGTGGATCTATTAATGAGGTGTGGAAAAAGTAAATTAGCAGAAATGCAAGACAATGAGGGTTATACAACACTTGTCCTTGCAGTTCATTTTCCTGTCGAAGTAAATAATATTGCAAAGTGTATAGTGGAGAGAGGTGGGGAGAAACTGGTTGGTATAAGTAACAAAGAGGGTGAAATTCCTCTTATTCTTGCTGATGCTACGGGACAACAAAGAATTTATTTTCTTTACACCGTAACTTCGCTAAGGGAGGAAGTGAAAGAGTTAGTTTTTCTATTTTAAATAATATCCTAACTGTCTTTGTTAGATTTATTTTTTTATTGTTTTGTCTGTTACGTACAATTTATATATTTAATTAAAGATGATTTAGGTTTGTTTTTTATTGTTTTTGTGTTACGTATAATTTATGTATTTAATTAATTATGTATTTAATTAAAGACAAGTTTGTTTTTTTTATTATTTTTCTCTGTTACATACAATTTATGTATTTAATTAAAGACGATTTAAGTTTGTTTTTTTTATTGTTTCTCTGTTACGTACAATTTATGTATTTAATTAATTATGTATTTAATTTCGATCGAATGTTTCGTTTGATAGAAGAGGGAGAAGTTACTTTAAATAATATCCTAATTGTCTTTGTCTTTGTTATGTTTGTTTTTTTTATTGTTTTTCTGTTACGTACAATTTTTGTAATTTCGTTTGATTGAGGAGGGAGAGTAAGTGAAAGAAAAATTTAAATAATATCTTAACGGTTAGGTTTGTTTTGCTCTTACGTACATTTTTTGTATTTAATTAAAGACTATTTCTGCTCCGACCTGACCTTCTCTCTGGCCTGGCCTTCTGTTCCCTGGCCTTATGTTCCCCCGGCCTTACTCATGGGCGGAAGGATAGTCGTATTTTAGCAAAAGTCGATTATGTATAGATCACACAGAATCTCCCCCTATAACCTCCTCGTCGTATGGAAAGGGAACGACATGAGATGGACCGGCTTCTGCCTCCCTAGAAGCTACTAGATTAGCGGGAGGCATACCGGGTAAGCAACCAGATGATCCAAGGCATTTGGGAGATTTGGCTTGGCTACTTCCTCGCCTCTTTCATTTTCTTTAGTAGTTAGTTCCGCTAAGACGTCGAGGTCAAATGAAGTCCAACCAGATCCCCTACTACTACCCTTTCCCTAGGACTCTTGGAGTGGGAGCCCCAAGAAATCCATGTGAAATTTCTCTTCTTGCTACTGCTGTTACGGGACACAAACAAAAGACTTGTAAGGAAGAAAGTGAAAGAGTTAGTTTTTCTGTTTTAAATAATATCCTAACAGTCTTTATTAGGTCTGTTTTTTTTATTATTTTTCTGTTACGTACAATTTACGTACAAAATTAAAGATGATTGATTATCATTCAGTAATCATATATCTTGCTGGTGTAACTCGATTTTTATATGATTTAGGTAAATATAACATTATTACTTATAAAATTATAGCTTTTGTCTCTAATAAATAGTATTATTAACTATATGGTTGTGTAGAATTTTTATTCATTTTCAGATATTTATATTTGAATAATGTGAATGGGGAGCAGGTTTAGAGAATAGTCTTCTAGACCTTTTTGTTCAGGTTAGTGGAAGAAGGTGATCTGATAAGCTTAAAGTCATTGGTGAGGCATGATGTGAGGTTGTTATTTTCGGTGTCAAGTTCGGGTAGAACGATTCTTCACATAATGACAATCACAGGACAATTAGAAATGTGGATCTATTAATGAGGTATGAGAAAAGTAAATTAGCATAAATGCAGGACAATGAGGGTTATACAACACTTGCCCTTGCAAAAATATCATAAAGGTAAACCTCCAAACACATAAAATATTCACTCTATTCATACAACGAAATAAAATGAAAGTTGTCAAATTTATTCATCAGCACAAAATCAATTTTTCTTTGACAAAAACTTGAAGTTATTGTTTAGCTTTTATTTACATGGTTCTTTGCACCCGTGTCAAGACACGATTATTATAGTATCAACAAAACTACAAGCACAAATATTAAGGGTAAGCTAATGTAACACAATCATCCAAAATAATAATAATTTATATAATCTTCATATTTTCATTATCTTAATCATATATTCAAGGAAAGTCAAGTACGTAAATAATCATAATAAAATAATTCAATCACATACACTCATCACACACATTCTTTCATGCACTTAAAGTAATTAAACAAACTCTCCCGAAAAATTATATATAATTCATTAATAATATCATAAAACTATTGAAATTTTCTTATTGTTGTCTCGTAAAATAATATAATTAACTATAAGTATAAATATTGTACTTACACGGGTCGATCCCATGCTTGAAGGGACAACACCTCTTTGATCTAGTATGCGTCTCTTTGATCTAAAATGGATTGCATAAAGATTAACGAGAGCTCCAAATATGTCCTCCAAATATGTCCTGTGTGGACAAGTGGATGTATTGAGGGAAGGATGTTCCTCTCGTGGTGAAGCTACCGATGTGTCGGAAATGTTGTAGCTGGTCTGAAAGTGTACGTAGTGGGGTCCTAGAAAAGGACCGGGGGCTAGTGTTAGAAACTATAGCAACATTTTCTGTTGTTCCGGGAGCCGTCTGTGCTCCTGCTTCAAACATGGTGTCAAAGTTATAATTTCGGCTGTAAACGTTAGTAAATTAGTAAATTCGTAATTGAATTTCAACAACCCGCTGTTTAGTGGGCTTGACCACCAGCAAGCACCGACTGGTTTACCCAAGCCACCCGGATTTACATTTCACACTGGTTCATCGACTTGTACGTCAATAATCGTGACGCAACGACAAGGCTAGACTTGGATGGTCACAAGATTATTACCACGCTGAGATAGCCCGTCAATCAATGATTTATGACGCTTACTTAGTGCTACTTCTGAATTCATTGAAGCCGACTAAACTTGTTGGACTTCAAGACAATTCATTTTACCCAACATAAATATGGCAGATTTTGCCCATAATTATTTTGCTATTGCAGGTTTTACCTACGATGTGCAAACTTTCACGGCGCTGATCAAAACGATCACTGACCCTAACTACGGTTGGCATACGTTGACGTACTCCAATGACCCATTAGGTAGGCCATTCTGGCTACTTGACTGGCACGACGGAAAGGCGTATTCCTAGTTCCCCGAAGACGACAACTACAACAGAGATGATACCAACTTGGCATTCATTCTCGGAGTATCTGTACTCCCCTCTTAGCACATAGGAGCTTAGATGTTCCTAGACAATATCCAGGTAACCTGAAGCTAACGTTCAATTCCAATATGGAAAAACCACACAGGTTAACTATCATGGAGGATTCGAAAAGAGAGTCATCATAAACACGCAGATGAGATTTGCGTATGTTGACTACGCCATTGAAGCAAAGCGAGAAGCTCAGCTGAGGCAACGAACTGTACAGGCGGAACAACACCCGCTTCTGGAATCCCTAACGATGACGAGCTATTTGCCGAAATCGATAGGAAAACTCCCCAGGCAACTGCTGATGATACAATTGTTCAACCTTACACGGCGAATATGTACATCATTACTGATTACTATTTTATTTTTATTTATTCTGAAAATTCTGTTGATCTCTTACTGACTTGAGCGTCGGAGTGCAATTACAAGTACCCCCTCCATTCGGTCCTTGGCTTGGATACTAGAAAAGTTGAAGACGTCGGAGAAATACTCAGCCCGTATAAGTACAAATGTTTGACTCTACCATCTTGCAATTATTAATAATATTATTAAACTCTTAACCATCATACATAATTATCTATAAATGTAAAAAAATTAACTTTAAATTATTAGAGTTAGGAAAATATTCACTATCACACTAATTCATTCTACATGTAAATATGGTAATTTTTTTAATCGTATTTTTGAGTAATTAAGGCTCTGACACGTTTTATTATTTCTTTAGGTAGAGACAATTTAAAATTTTATATTTAGGTTATGTGTTTTGACTAATGATTTTGTTTTATTATATACTTTGCAGGTAAATATCATCAAAATTTAAGAAATTCTTGCTTAGTGGGTTACTAATTACATATTTAATTCTCCTTAATCAATAGTTTATCCATATCCTTTCTTCGTGTTCAATAATTAATTAATGTAAATCTATATTGCTATTATTCTAAAATGAGAAGATACTTGCACGGAATGCAAGGCGCCACGTGGCGCCACGTCAATGGATATCATTAGCGAGATATTTTTGAGGACAAAAAGATGAAAGTGAGAGCTGTCACCAGCTTTCAAATCTATCGGTCAATTTCGAACCCTCTCGAGACAAGATTCATTTCCCTCACTAAGCTCAAGCCTATAAATTTGACATTCGTTTCATTCCCCTTCGCATTCTGAAAAGAATAAAACGTTTCGCCGAAGTTTCGTATTGGAGCTCCGAATAAATCAACCTAATCGCCGATCACGTCGCCGTCGAGTCGAAAGTTCGTTGTTGTTCTGTGCTGCCGTTAGTTTATTTTCTGTGATAATTCTGTGATAATTATAGCAATAACTGCGTTTTTTTTTGTTTTGTTAGGTAAAGTAGCTGTGTTTTTTCTTTTTGTTAACTTTGTGGTCCTTTTGTAGGTGAAGATAGTTGTTTCCCTTACTGCTCTGTTTTACCTTTCTAGTGTTCGAATTGTTTGCAATTTTGAATTCTGTGCAATTTTGTTTGTTTTGTTTGCGTTTAGAAGAGTTTGCTTCTGTGGCAATTCGATGCCGTGAATTCCAAGGTTTTGTTTGGTTTAATGGAATTTACGAAAACATTGGGTTTCGGGCAAGAAAATTGTTGTCATTATCGGACGATCTCCGTGGGTTCAATAGGTTGAATTAGTTGAGTCAGAAATGAAGGCACGATTCGAAGGTTGGTTTAACGATTCCGTTGAGTTCAAAATGAACTGCACTTTGTGCAGTTCTTGCTTCCAGTGCACCTCGTTAATTTTTGGATTTTTGAACTAAAATTATGGTTATGATAGTTCTTTATGGTTCAGATTATGGCGATCCATATCATCGTATTATTATGTGGAATTTGGAGGAGCTTAAACTAAACATTGTCAATTGTCCGTTTTATATAATGTTTTAAAAATCAGTGTTCAACTGGATTAACTCGTGAACTGGTTATGCTTCTGGTTTGTTTATATTTCAACCCCTGATTATGCATGGATAGGATATGGTTACACTTTCAAAGGGAAATATGACCAAACAAGTATATCTCTGCCTTACCTATCTCTATTTGTCCATGTTCTCCTCTGCTGCGGGTAAACGCTTTGGACCATGGAGCCAATTTTGATGCTGTTAAAGCTTCTAATGGGTGGGAGTGGGGATATCCATTTTGCCTTATTCATCGGACCTATCCATTTGTTTCCGTGCCAGTTTAGGAACAGTGAGAAGGCTGGCCTAATGCTACTTCCATTGCTCGGCGGAGTGTGATTACTACTCTATCTGTACAAATCTTCCCTCCTTTGTTCTTCCAGCCTTTGTTTGTCTTGGTTGGTAGAAGAGATAATCCTGCTGCTCTCCTCACGCAGACAGCAATTTTGTTTTTGAATATCAATAACATAGTCCCTGGAGCAGTCTTAATGCTATTTTTTTGGCAGTGAGCGCCTAGTCCACTGTCAAGTTATCTAGTTAACGAAGGTAAGGATTGTAATTTGATCCAAAGGAATCTACCAAGGTGCTGAAGATGTGCAGTTTTTTTCAGTATTTCCTTTTGGTAAGTTTCAGTTCCTTGGAGGAGTCAATGCAGAACTGCAATTTAAGGTAGGCCTGTCCATCATGGACAATAAAACCAATATATACAATATATTTATATTATACGGGATTCATTTGATTGAGTGATTTATTGCTTTCAACATAGGTTGAAGTGTCTATTGATGGGCTCCAGTATAGTTGGATTTGGTTCTGGGAGAACTTCAAGGATTCAAGTGATTACAATGCTATTGGTTTCTCTTTACTGCTGGAGGCTGTCAAGTACCCCAGTGCTATTTTTTAGTTATATGTGGAATTCTTATACGTACAATAGTTTTGATGTGTTCCCCTCTTGGAGTAGGGCTGATTGGAGCTGCATTAGTCGATTTTGTTGTTGCTGGTTTCAATTGGTCTGCAGCAGTAGAGAAGAAAGCAACGATGCATTGGTGTTTACCTGGCTTGATGGGGTGACTAAATATGCCTTTAGAACTTTTAGGATTATTTCTAAATGTGTTCCTACATGCAGGTCCCTAAGCTTACTTCCTGCTTCTAGATAGTTGGTAATCTTATCTGAAGGTAACCAGTACCATGGGAGAGGTGGCAGTAATGCACTCTGAGCATCTGCAGTTCGAGTGCAATGACATTAAACTTATGACTGAGAAGGAAGTTTATCCTTCAGAATCAAATGCAGAGGACTTGCCTGGAGCAGGATCAAGTCAATCCACAGACAACAAAAATATCAATGACTTGCGAGAGAAGGGATATATGGAGTATGGGTAATTCCCTCTTCATAAACTCTTCTCCAATTTGTGTTTGTCCTGTGCTTTTGTTAAAATTATGCTTTCTCTGCAGATGTCAACATTACCGGAGAAGATGCCGTATCAGGGCCCCCTGTTGCAATGAGATTTTTGAGTGCCGCCACTGTCACAATGAAGCAAAAGTAAGTAAATTCTTAAATGTAGTATTCGATGATAGTTGTATGTGTTGAATATTTAATTTATGGTTGTCGTCATAACTAATACAGTTCCATATATTTTTTGTGTATTTGTACCCAATTTTATTGAATGCTCCTTTTGTTAATTGCCATTGTCATTCTTTTGAGTGCTTTTAAAATAAACAATATTAATTGCACCATCCAGAGTATTCTAATTATTTTTGTCTTCCATTCAATTTATTTTGGTTTTTTATTTATGGTGACCTCCATCCCTCACTATAACCCCTCCCTCCTTTCCCGTGGAGGCAAGGCTGTCTACCCTTGGTGAACTAATTGTAGTAGTTGTTAGTCAGTTGCTTAAGTTAGGAAAAACAAGTATCAGTGTTTTCAGCCTTCTGCTGTTTTAACGAAATTACTCACCACCCTTAGTGGGGCTTCGACGTGCTCTAGGTAAAGCTCGACTCGTGAATTATGACTTATATATAATGTACTAGGACTGGTCTGATTATGTTTAATTCTTATGTTGTAGCATTACTTTTTATTTTTGGGAACTTACTTTTATCACCATCTTTTCTACAGAATGATATCAACATTGATCAGAAGCATAGACATGACATTCCCCGGCACCAAGTCAAACAGGTATGACTTATTTATTTAGGCATTTCCAATTGGAATGTTTTGTTTTTCGTATCTTGGCTTTGTTATTTCATGGCGAACAAGGAATTCCTCAATGCTAATGAAATAATTTTGACATACGCAGGTGATTTGTTCACTTTGTGGGACAGAACAAGGGGTGAGTTCAGAATTTCTTTATTTTTATTTTTTCTTTACTTGATTCTTATTTTAATATACAAATTATAAGGAGGATTTAGATAACTTTTGAGGACAAATCTTTATTGCCAAATAAAAAGAAAATCCCACTACATGTGAATGCGTATGTGTGCATTCACTATTAAGTTAACAAAATAGTGCATTTGGTAAGGGAAATATAAAGCTTATTACTTTCTGAAGGTTCTGCCAGATGTTTTATGGAAACAGTATTTTTGTGTGTTCATCATGCTAGTCACTCGGCACTAGACAATAAGCTGCTTGCTTGAAATTACCTCTTTCTTATTTTATTCAACAAAAACTCCACCCTGTGAACTGAAATTTCATCATTTACAATTGCATTGAATATTTAAAGTTAATTTCTTCTTCTTCTGATTTTAACTGCTTCAGGTTCAGCAAAACTGTATAAATTGTGGCGTTTGTATGGGCAAGTACTTCTGTGGAACATGCAAGCTTTTTGATGATGATGTAAGTAAATGATCCTTGAACTAACGACCTTTTTCTCTTTTTACTTTTTTTATTCTATCTTTGGTGTGATTTCTGGTATAATAATATGTGGTTAGCCTAATGAACAGGTGAATATTGTCTGTAAGTGAAACATGAAGATTAGGCAGTGTCTCGAAGTGAGGAAAGAAATAGAAGGAGAGTAACTAAGTGCAAAAGAAAAGAAATATGTAAGAAATAAAGTGAAAATAAATGTTGTTTGGTTGAAGAGAAATAGAAGAAAAATAAAGTAAAAATTGATTTTTAAAGATTATTTAGTTTAAAAAATTATATTAATACTCTTATTACTATTATTTATTATTATCTTAGTAATATAGTTTTATTATTGATATTTATTAATATTAATATTAATATTATTATTACTATTATTCATTACTATAAAAGAATATCTGGAGTAAGGAGGTTGGTTAATCCGTAAGGCGGCTTAATCATTGTAGAGAGGAAAATGGGATTGCATAATGGATTATGCTCCTGCATAATCAATTTTTGCGCATTTTCGTACTCCTCGAAGAGGAAATTTATCTTTGTGGATCCCATAAATCTTGTAATTATTTTTCGTACTTCCACTCTCCCAAACAACCAACCTCTTCTCTGTTCAACTCCTCTCTCTCTCTCTCACACACTTTTCACTGCACCAAACGAAGCCTTAGTGATAGCATGCAATGATCGTAAGACTTTAACTATGAAGGTTTTCAATTGGTATTATGTTATTAACTTGTTCCTTTTATGTGCTGCAGATATCTAAGCAGCAGTACCATTGCAGTGGCTGTGGAATTTGCAGGTATGAATTGCTAATCTAGTTACTTTATCTAAATAGATCAACGTCTCTGCATCTTAGGCAGGGATGGTAATGCGTTTGAAGGGGACTCTATCTTTTTGTCAATTCCGTTTTTAAAATGTTAGTTTAGCTACCCGGTAATAATTTTTCTCACTTGGCCACCTTAGCTAAGTCTAGCAGCCCCCAAATATATTTGTTCATATGAATATCCAACTTTTGCCCCCGTTCTTTTTCCGTTTGACTTAAAGATCTCTCAAGGATATCTTGAAGCTTTATGTGTTTTGCCCTTTTAGATTGACTAGGCTTTTTATCAAAATTCAGACTCATTGATTTTGATATATTTTCACTAAATACAGAACTGGGGGAAGCGAAAATTTCTTCCATTGCTACAAGTGTGGTAAGTAATTTTTTAAATTCTTTTTCATAACGCATCATTCCAATGTGTTTTAATAAGTAAATTAGCTATTCATTTATTTAAAATATATACTACATGTTTGGTCATTACATTTGAAATTATCTACACAGGTTGTTGCTACTCGACTCTGCTGAAAAACAGTCATCCTTGTGTAGAAGGAGCAATGCATCATGATTGCCCAGTTTGTTTTGAGGTTAGCTCTTACAGCTTTTATGATTTAAAATATCACTCTGATAGCATTTTGAATTGTTGGAGGCTGATTGAATCACACCAAATTTGATGATTGCAGTATTTGTTTGAATCTAGAAATGATGTCACTGTTATGCCATGTGGACATACAATCCACAAGAGCTGCCTGAATGAAATGAGGGAACATTTCCAGTGAGTATCTCAAAGTTCCTCATCTCCTTATCTCAAAGTTCCTCATCTCCTTATTCTCCCTCTCCATCTGAAAAATTATCCTGATACTTGAATTTGATTCTATCTATTAGGTATGCATGCCCTCTCTGCTCAAAGTCAGTCTGTGATATGTCAAAGGTTTGGGAGAAATTTGACCTAGAGATTGCTGCTACACCAATGCCTGAACCATATCAAAATAAAATGGTTAGTGTTTCTATTTTAACTCTTATTTAGGGTATTAAATGTTATTCATGTTAAGGGCATTTTCAATACGTGGATATTTTCGTGCATCAATATTGTATATCACTCATAAGAATCAGTACAATATTTTACTTCAACAGTAAAAAAAATACCTCAATAAACTCACATTTTGAAACAATTATTATAAAGAAAGGGTCCTTAAGGAACATTTTTTAAGGGGAAGAAACCCACAATGTCATATAAACTTATTTTAATGGTATTTTTTTTAAATGATTTCTTGAATATAAGGAATAAGGAAGATATAGCCCTTGAAGATGTTCTAACTACACAATAACCTACACCTCTGATATATGGTGATATCGATGAATTGGTGGTTGTCCTAGATTTTTAAACTTTTATCTTCTCGTTCTGCAATCTGCATATATTTTTTGTTGCATGTCAAATATAATATCATACGGCCTAATGCCGTCGCTCTCCACAGGTTTGGATCCTTTGCAATGACTGTGGTAAAACTTCTCACGTTCAGTTCCATTTTGTGGCTCAAAAGTGCCTGAACTGCAAGTCCTACAATACACGACAAACATGAGGCTGAGCAACTGGCAACGATTATTCATTGGCATTGGCTTCATCAAAAGCCTTCCCTCGAGTTATCTTCATATTGTGGTGATTCGTGACGGCACGTGTGTCCACTTGGGAATTTGGACTTCACGATTAGCGAGCCACATTCAGAGGTGAGAGGGATAGAATAATGGCTCTCTTATTTTGATTTGGTGGGTGGGAATTATTATTTGTTGGGGGCCATTACTTGGAATCGTCCTGAGGCTTATAAATTTCTTGTATGATATTTGAAGACTATTATTATCAAGGTGAAACTCCAGTTCTAACTGGAGAACTTAAGTTTTGTCCTGTTTGTTTTAGTAATTTTAAGTTTTCAATTTGGGGACAAGTTTTTTCTTGTTTTTCTTTTTCAATTGATTACTATTCTAGTTAAAAACCTTCCAAGTTAAATTCATGCTTCTAAATATTTTAGGTTAAATTAAAAACATTTTAAATGTCTAAGAAGTAGATTAAGAATGCGTAAGAGAGTTAATGATAATAAAAAGTATATAAATAATTATGGATATAAGGAGTAATTCTCTATAATAAGATATCGATTATTACAGTAATAATGAAAGCATTTTTAGAGTTGGGGAAATGATGCTCCCATCCCATAAATGAGCAAAGATGGAGAAATTTTACCCCACAAGAGATCATACATTTCTCTCTAGGATGCTATCCATCATACAACAATCAAACATACTCTTCAAATGAGATTAAACAAGTAACAAGTCAAACTTAAAATTTATGGTATGTAATTAAAATTAGTCATTTACTGGAGATTAAATATCAAATTTATCTTTTTAGGATAAAAAATATTTTTAAAATGATTGCTGGATATCACATGTTTTTCATATTATATAAATTTTGTTTTAGCTAGCACATTATGTAAAAGGTTTTACATTTGTTTAATTACTATGTAAAGAGTGATGATGTGAATTTAAGATTTAAGTACTTATGTTTTCCTTTGATTTTTTCCAAGAATTATTATAATAATCTTAATCTGATAAAAGTAAGCTACCAAGTATCTTTTAAGAAGAGTTCAATGATAATGCATTTATCTCATAGTATAACTTTAAAAATAATATAAAAATTGATAAATTTATCATATATGAGATATGTAATTAAGTAATCCCGTAAATTTATTTTGCATGGTTGGTCAATGGTGGATCTAGAATTTTTTTTTTTTAACTGGAGTCATGGTATTGAAAATCACATTAATAGAAACTATCTTTTCAACTTCATCAATGATAGTGTCCATTACAAGTCATTCGTATTCTTCATTCCTCTGCTGATAGTATCTTTTGGAGTTTTGGTTATTGAATCATCCATTACAAATTGGGTTTATTAATTATTCATATTTCAACATCATCACATAAAACCATTCTCTTCTTTTATGGATTAGCTTCATCACATTTTAGATTAATGAATTCAATAATAGTTAAAGATTTTTTTTAATACTTCTATATTTTTTTTTTTATTTGTCATTGCAAAATATCTTATTAGATATTTGTAAATAGGAAGATTTATAATTAGGATATTTTTTTATTTTCTTATTTTCTTTTGATAATAAATAAAGATTGAATGTATGTAGTAATTATAATTTTTTAATGATACTATAATATTATATATGAATTTTTTTTTTTGTATATATCCTTTGATAACTGATGATACTATGTTATATTTTTTAAAACTTGTATAATTAGAGGATGATGAAGGTAGAAAATATAATAATTACAGCACACAAAATTCGTTTTCCACTCAAACTGAAAATATACGTTAGAAACTTAGTAATAGAAAAAATTTTATTATATTCTTGAATTAGAATTTTAATTAAAAACATCTTATTAAATATTAACTGATATCTCTACCAATATAAAAATAAAAATAGTTTTTAAGATAAATACAAAAATTAGAACATACTTAATTTAAAACTAAAATTATAATATAAAACCTTAATAATTAATATTCATCAACAAGTCTCAAACTGTAAAAATTAAAGTATCATCAATTAATAATTTAAATAAATATTTATTGTTATTTGTGAAAATAAAAATAAAATTAAAATGTATACACTATCTACCTATTAACCTACTATTTTGATAAATATAAATATATTATGAATATAATATAATTAAATTATAAAATATAAAAATTAATAAATTAAAAAAATCAATTTTTTAATTTTTAGTTCAATTTTCAACTATTTTTTAATCTATTGAACATTCTGATATTTGTAAAACATGAGATCTCATTGTTTCACTACTCTCTTTTTTTTCTGTATTCATAAACACATTAATTTTATAAAACTTATATTATTCTTTTTTTTATCATCCTTCTTTTAGCTTTCTATGTTCCTATCAGTCATAAAAAATTTACCTAATTTTACTTTCTTCCTCAATTTTAGTAAAGAGACCATAACTTGTAAAACCTTCATGTGTTATGTCTTCAAAAAAAGTTCTCCCATTTTTTCAATAAAAACACATTCAAATATTAATTCAAGACTAACATAAATTCAAATGTTAATTTGTAACTTATTAATTTAAACATTGTACTCAAAACTTTTAAAATCAATTACAAACAAAAGTCGAAAGTCAAATATTACAACTTACATATCTATTGATCAACATCCCAACAAAAAGGTAATCTGAGAAACAAACATTATAAATCATGAGTCTTAACTTGACTCAGTAGAGTAATACCATGCATAAAGTATTCAAAATCTCAGGATAATAAATAGTACACCAGAAGATTTCATGCTTCCAGGTTACAAATCATTTAAATGAAATCATACTCAAGACTGATACAAGTAAGAATATTACTGTTGAGTCAGGACAGAATGCATAAAAGATCAAATCAATCAAATTTATAGTTAAAATTCCAAAAGAAAGTAGTTTTGTATGCCCAATAATAGTTATATATCAGTTAAACTGTTTGAACTGGCATACAATAACTTTTGACACAACATAGATATCTCAAAACAACTTCCAACAAGGGGTAAGCCAAGAAAAATGGGCTTATTCCCTTGATTTTTTATATGAAAGTTTATGTTAAAAAAAAAAAACTATCATATTCATACCATACATATATGTAATTATAAATGAAAACCAAATCTAGTAACTATGGAAAGGCAAGATCCACCGAGACTATCAAGCTGGAAAACTAATAGCACACGCAATGATGTACAAAACAATCATCCATGGCTGGCAATTGATGCAAACAAAAACAGCACTTGTAGAACAGATGATTGGTTGCGTCTACTGAATTCATAGACTCGTACTGGAAAGCCTCTATGTTGGGATGCTTATCAAAAAGTTTTCCTTCAAATTCTCACTTTGGAGAGTTTTCAGGTGATGAATCCGATTTCTCTAACTCCTCATCGATCATGATCTCTATTGCCCGGCAGCTCAAACTGCAAAATGCTTTATCCCCTCTACAAGATAACAAAGGAAACCAATATTATAATCACATTCTGTCCATCTCAAGGAACTTGAATTCTAAACATAAGTGATGCAATAGTGATAATCTACCTATATATGTAAATGTCTTTTCCGTCTTCCAACTTCTTGTTGCAATGGTGGCAGAAACTTAAGAAGTCTTCCGAAGGAAAATAATTTGGAGTATGCATGCTGTCAACACTGAAAAGGGACAATCCCTTTCCCTCCTCTCCATTCTTGTTATGGTTTCTAGAATCAGTAGCATGAGTGTCCAAAATGCAGTCACAGAAAATATGGGTTGTTTTAGGATTAGGACCATGGGATATCACACAGGTGTAATCCTCAGAGAGTTCAATCTCACTAGCTGATAGAGACTTGTTAAATTCATTAGCAGATACTGCAGCCACAGGGTTTGAATTTAATTCAGCAGGTGACAAAATTTGTGTGTTATCATGGCTTCCTCCAATAAAATGAGGAGGAGAGCACATATGCTTCAAAGCAAGATTGTCAGGGACAGTAACAATGTTGGGACTAGGTAAACCAGACAGATTTTTAATTGGACTGTAAGAGTCCAATGAAGCAGACACAGTTTTTCCAAAGGACTCATGTTCTAGGGGGGTCTCTCCAATCTCAAAAAGAACAGTGGATTCACCCTTAATAACCTTACAAAAATTTTTAGGTAAAGATTTAGATGCCTGGGCAGAATCCATATAGGGTTTACAATTTGGGGATTTAGTAATCATTGGGGGACTGAGACCAGTCTTCTTGCTTTCTGAGGCTTGGAGAATTTTTCCAGAAAACTTAGAACATTCTTCCAAAGAATCTACAATACCTAGACCTACTTTGGCACAGTCCCAGCTCCTTTGTTGCCCCTCATTGGACAATGAACTTGGGGTTCTAAAAGGGTTACTTAGATTTGAAAAAAATGAAACATCTAACGGGGAAGTGGGACTCTTAACTGAATCAGAATCCAACAAGCCCTTTGAACCCATACCCACAAACAGAAGAGGGACATTGAAAATTGAGTTGCTTTTGGCATTGTTTCCCAAAGCATGAAACTGAGAATAAGGTTCAAAATTAGTTTCAGAAATAGCCATTTTGCCTGCGTGATGTTGATCTTTCTGGATTGACCTGGTCCTCTTCCTCAGCATTATCTCAAAACACCAGCTGAAAACAACACAGATTTGCTCACTTAAATAACAAAACATAGATTGAAAAGATAAATCAATCTGCAATATCCAGAGACAGGTTAATTTTAACCAGAAAATCTAGCATACCCATTTTCATGAGAAAAAAAATAATAATAATTTGATTGCATGCCACATAAATGAACACCAAAAAAGTTTACAATGACAGAAAATAACATTCACTTCTATGCATCAATCCCAAACACAAAAGGTGAAAAAAAGATAAGCTTCTATTTTAGGGAAGCTGCTATATATCATTGACAGATTGATAGAAGTTAGAACTGTTCCAAACCCTTCTCATGCTTATTTATTTCAGAAAAGAAAATGATAGAAAAATTAAAAAATAAAAACCATAAAAACATTCTACAACAGAAAAACCGCATATAACACAACAAACATAAGAAAAAAAAAACAGAAAAATACACTAGAACCTCAACCAAAACAAACCAGTGCCTCTAATAACATTGAAAGGGATAAAAAAAAAATCTCAGAAAGAACCCAGAAAACTCAAACAACTAACAGTGACCAAAAAAGAAAAAAAGAAGAAATCAAGAATAGAAGAAGAACCCCACCTGGGTTTTCTCTCTATGCGGTCTAGAACCTTCAGATAGATGATGGTGCAGAGAGAAACTCCAAATGCGGTAATAAAATGAGAAAGTGTGTGTGAAACTTGTGCAGTGCAGAGCAGAGTACTGTGTATCTGTACTATCACACAAACTTTCTCTCTCTTTGCGCGTTACTTTGTGTGCCGTGTCACACACAAAATTGCTACTTTCACTTAGATAGTGACAAATGTTTAAACAATTTGGTGCCACGTAACCCCAAAAGCACATCCCTTGTTACATTTGAGATACAAAAAGCAAAAAGTACTACTCTCTGTTCTTCTGTTCTTAAATGGCACCAAGTTTAAATTACTTTCTTATCCCATTTTTAGATACGAAAATATTTTCTGTACGTTACATTGGGAAGTACAATTAATTAACTGATTAATTCATTAATAAATCGCAATTGGTTCTTGATTAACAAAATACTACTACCAGTATATAATATAACCTAATTATTTAAATAATTTTATATTTTTAACCATTTTGAGTATGAATTATTTAAATACATAAATAGTAGTAAAAAAAATTCATTTTTTCTTTACAAAGCTTTTGAAACTCTTCCGTTATAAAGAATAGGTTGACTATAATAATATAAAGAAAAAACTCGAATAAATATTAAAGATTATTCTGGTTAAAATAAATACTTTTTTAAATATATATAAATGTATTGTACTCTAGTTTATAATAAGTAATTTTAAAATATGTTAATTATATTTAGATTTGTAATAAATAAATTACAGTGTGATGTAATGTTATTTTTAAGTATTATTAGTTTCAAAAAATTATTCAAATTTGATTTATAGTTAAAATAAAAAATGAACCATTAAAATAGATAAGTGATTAAAAAATATATAGAGAGATCATTTGAAAAAATAATTTGAAATAGTTATGAGATTATGTATGGAATATATATTTAAAGGAAATAAATAAAAATATTAAAAATATCCCTATTTTTAAAATGAATATTTTATTTTTAAATTTTATATTTAATTTATATTTTTTTTTCTGTTTTTATTAGTCTTTCAAGCTTTTAACATAATATTTTTTATTTTAACAAAATAATTATGAGATTTTTATTTTCGCTTCTATATTACAGATATAACTAATAATTAGTTAGAAAATAAGAATGTAAATAAAAAGTAAAAGATAATCAATAAAAGAGTATATTTAATATTATTTTATATTCTAAAATAAGAAACATTTACCGTTGTGAAAAGTCTTGAAAAGATGAAAGGAAAGAAATAATATATAAAAATGAATAATAATATTATTACACCTTGAGAAAAGGATTTTAAAAATTTGAAATTTATAAAAAAATTTACTTTATTATTATTATTAATTATTATTATGGTTGAGACGTTGAGTCCTGCTTGCTGGTGGTGTTAAATTAACCAATTGCCGAACATACACGAAACCAGACATTGAAGGAACAAAATTAACCTAACCATGGTTAACTGCTTCACCAAGGATTGACCAGGGTTTCAACTTTTGTTTTCGTGACTTTAAGGTGCTCTGTCTATGTTGTCGTTTTCTGTGTGATCCAGCTTTTTATGATTTTGTACTCACACATACAGGGAACAGAGGTCGTACACGTGTATGATCCAAAAAAGATCACTACCATCAAAGGCTCGCATCTCAACATTCTTCCACAACAATTTTCCTTTCCTTCAAGTTAAAAAAATTAATTAATACATTTATTAAAAAGTTAAAAATCATCAATCTCTCTCTCTAGTTATTATTTTTTATTTTTATTGTCTAAATTTATAAAAGATCAATGGCCTGATTTGTAAAGAGAAGAGAGATAAAGTAGATAAAAGTAAAATAAATATGTGAAAAGTTTATAATTTAAGAGTGTTTAATAAAAAATAAAATATAAAATAAATAAATAAATATAAATGAGAAATAATATTGTGTGATCTCATAATGTTTTTTAATTATTTTCTCTCTTTCTCTCGTACCAAATCACACATTATTTTTGTCTTCTAGAAAGAAAAATTAAAAAAGTAAAAAATAATATATTTATATTTAAATAAAAATATTAAAGAATGAGTTTGTTGAAACACCGAATAAGGTTTGTTTTACTTTTATTGGGGTAGGGCATAGCCTTGCGGTTAACCGACCACGGTTTTTTTAAGTTTGTTGTGTTTTTTATGTTGGCTTTTGGGGTGAGTTCTCCACGTGTTATCAAATCACTGGCTCTTCTCTTGAAACTCTAGATTCTCAATTTCCTTTCTTTTATCTTTCTTTCTTTTTTACCTTTCGTGTTTCTCAATTAGTCAACAAATGTTTCTCTACACATACTTTTCAACTTTCATTTATTTTTAATTTTTTTTTTTTTATGTTTCTTTACTCATGTGCTGTTTCAAAGTTTGTGTAAAAGGAAAAGCATTAACTTCTTTTACCCCTTCTCTTTTAATTATACTTAAAGAAATTAATTAGTATACCTTTTTTTTCTTAAAGAACTTATATATTCTTCTAAAATTACTCCTAAATTTGAGACACACTTTCATTTCTTTAATATTTTTTTAATTATTTGAATATTTTTTATTAATGTATTTATTGCTTTGATTTTTATTGAATAAACATGTCAAGATAAATTTCTAAAATGCTATTTCCAAAGAAAAAAAATTAGACCCAAATTAATTATGTTAAATGATAGTTAATCAACCAAAATGTTTTAAGTTTTAATTACAAGAATACATGAGAAAATGATAAAGAAAGAAGATATTTTATCCACATCCATCAAGTATCATTTAATTTTGAAAGTAAAGTATAACTAAACGTCAAAACATAGCTTGCGTATAAACCGCAATATTTTCACAAGATTAGATTGTGTGTTGAATAGACTTAATCTATGCATCTAAGAAACATGTTTTTGTACTATCTTCCAATGCTGTCAAAAGCATAAGACTTGAGATCTTAGTATACTCTCTTTTATGTCCCAATTTAACATATACTTTCTCATTGTTATATTTACTCTTATATATCTTTTTCTATATGTTATCCTTTTCTATATGTTAGAAGAAGAAAAAAAATGTGTTATCATCAAATTATGATTTGGATAAATTAGATATATAATATAATAAAAAAGTTATATTTACTTTTATCAGAATTGAATATTTTGAAATAATTTTTTCTTAAGTTTTTTTACATTTTCTGATATACTTTAAAATTTTGTTGGTTCATGATAAAATGTATCTACAATTGTATTTTGACATTTAAATTAGTAATATAATTTAAGTAAAGTAATTAGTGTAGAATTAAAAATAGTGAATACACTTGGTTAATACTATATATTTATAATATTATTTAGTAACATATTAACTTAGTGGATCTGAATTATCAAATTTAGTAAATGTAGTAAATCTGAACTGACATATTTATTTTATTGAACTTAACCTATTAGATCCAACTTATTGGTCCTAATCCTATTAAACAATATTTTTAGATTGGTTTGAGGTTAGCAAAAATTTTATTGAAAGGAAGAACTTGACTTATGTTGAATTTTTAAACTAATTTGTATGGATAAATTAATAAAGAAGATAAAAACCAAGTAATCAAGATTATGATATTGGTAAACTTACTTGTATTCCTTTTGGATATAGTAAATTATATTATATGAGAATTTTATTGACAATTTAAAAAGATTGCATTCATCAATGATAATATAAAGAAGGTGAATGAAAAAACTTAGAAAACCTATCAAGAGGTCTACTATGCTTTAGAATGGTTTGCAGATGATAATAGACAATTCATTGATGATAGTGAACATGCTTATGAAAATCAATTGGGAAAATTATTTGTTACATTGTTAATCATAAATAGAATGTCCAAATTATATGTTGTTTGGAATTGTACTAAAAAATTGTTATGAATTATATTTTATATAAAACAAGAAAGAAGTTCAATCTTCCAGGTTTATAATTGTTCACTTCTCTAATTTAAATATATAAAAAAAATATATGTTTATCAAGTTATTTTGATAGATCTTTAAAATATTATACTTATTTGTCCCAACTTGAATATTTAAATGCAAGCTTATTTCAAAATAATTTTATTATTAATGAATTGAATTGTGATATCACTTTTGTAATTATTGATTAATAAACAACTATATGAGTATCAAGAGATTGGTATTAAAAATACATTTCTTTTAAAAACTTTGTCATCTACTATTAGATCTAAAGGAATGATGGTTCTTAATGTAACTTCAAGTAGAATTGCTTTTTTTTACTTCCTAAACGAAAAATAACACATTCTACTTTTTGTATACCATTATTAATAAATGAAGACAACTTGCAATATTATTTAAGAAAATTTTGGAGTTAAACTTTAGATAAAAATAAAATGATTGTATGGAATGAGACATCAATGATGAATATGTTTTGAAAACACTTGATTGAATTTTGAAAGATAATTTAAAATATCAAAATCTAGACAATAATAAAAAAACATTTAGTGTTAGAATAATTATTTTGGAAAGTAAATTTTAATAAATTTTGCTGATTTTGAGAAAAGATTCCAAAGATGACATTGTAAAATATCAATAAATTATTCAAAAATATGAAAAATTGTAGAATTTTGAAACGTATTAAAAATACGAGATAAGGATATAAAATAATTTATTAATTAGATCTTGAAAATGAAAAATAAAAATATGAATTTGAATAAAAATGATGAAAGTCATATTAATATATCAAAAGATGTTTTAATTGATAACAATTAAACACTTTTTATTTATATTTGTTAATTTTGTTTATTCTAATATTTTCTATAACATAAATTTTTTATATATATATTATAATTATGAAATAATAATTTATTTGAATTTGTAAAAGAAATCAATAACTCTATTTTATCCTTAGTACCTGCTAAAAAAAATTTGTTCGAATTCAAATACATTTTTCCAATCTACTAAAGACTAAGAAATTCAAGATAAATGATCCATATTCGATTTTCTAAATTACTTCAAATATAGGAATTTTAAATCATCTATTTAAATTAAAAGTTTATATACCTTAAGTAATATTGATTAAACAAGTGTTTTTTTACCATAGAACAAGGTTTCAAATAAATAATTAAGAAAAAAAAATATCATTTTAATTATTATATTAGTAAGGAAAACATTAATAATAAAATATTTATATCAATTTTAATTTTTTCAGACCTCGAATTTTCTTTAAAATTAAAAAAAAAAAATATATATATATATATATATATTTTATAATGACAATAAACAAAAATAAGATCAAATCACTTTGTAAAGTTAAATATTTATACATGTTGAATAATATAAGGTTATATACATGATTTAGTCTCCCTTCACTGAAACTCATTCTATGTATAAATTCTTTATCATTATGATAAATATACCACAACTAAAATATTCATATTCATATTAATATTACTACATAATTAATACCATAGTTTTAAATTTTTTTCTTAAAATCCAAGAAATGCAATGCATAGAGATACTACAAGAGGACATGAAATTAGAATCAATTATTCATTAAATAATAGTTTTTATTAACTTATCAATTTACTTTATATTTACTCTTAGAATTTTGAATTTTTTTCATGGGATTTTTCAAATCTTATAACTTACAAAATCAATTTAAATCATTAAATTCTTGCAACATAAATTTCTTAAAATCTAAATTAAAGTCTTTTGAAAAAAATCGCATGAACAATAACATTCCTAGCTAATCTTCTATAATCACAAGACTTTTTTTTTTTTTTTCCATGTACAAATAGTCTTCTAAATTCAATACAAACCCAACATGAGAGGGATGGACATGGGAGTTGAAAAATCATACGAAGAACCATCACAGTCACAAGACTCATCGCGAGATCACCACACTTGGATAACGTTAAGTCTCTAAGATTTTACATTCCCACAATTCAAACTCTTCTGTTCTCTTTCTTTCAATCCTTAACATCTATCACCTTTTCAGCGCACAAGACATTCTCAGGGAAAAGCTTATCACAGAGGACAGTTTCGCATGGAAATTACCCACCAGAGGCGCATCACAAGGCGAAACTGGTTCCGAAAAAGGAGAAGAATTGAGATACGTTGGTGGGTTTGACATTAGCTTCTCAAAGGATGACCCATCACAGGCATGTGGCACCCTTGTGGTCGTGGACTTCCACACTTTTGAAGTTCTCTATCAGGACTTCTCTTTGGTCACCCTTCAAGTCCCATATGTGCCTGGCTTCCTTGCCTTTAGGGAGGTATTTTTCCTTTTCTTTCTATTTGATAATTTTGAAATATGAAAAAAAAATGATTTTTTTTTTCAAAATTATGATTAGTTATGTTAGATATGTTATATGTAGATAAGATTGAATTGAACCCAATGGGATCAGGTTAGTGGTGGAGGGTTTGAGTAGTTTGTACAAGGTTATTGGATCAAACCGCATAAGTGAATTACAACCTCTTTAAAATGTTGGTTTTTTACTATTTTTAAGGAGGTATGTGACTTATGTTATGTCTAGACAACGATAAGATTAGAAATAAATGCATTAGAACCTCTTTAAACGTTGGTTGAGTGGAACAAGATTGAGGCCTGTCTGGACAACCTTCTCCTTAAACTCTTTCTAGAAGAGAAAAATTGACATTAGTTTTTGTATAAGTTATATTTAGTTTGTACATAAACTAATTTGTAAAAACTCTTTCATAAAAATTCTCTATATAGGTCCAGATTTTCGAATTTTAATTTGACATATTGCAGGTTTGAACCCCACTTGTCTTTATGGGATGAGGTAAATGTAGGTTCCTCTTTAAGCTTGGATTCTCCTGTCTTAGATTTGGGCATCATCTCCCTACCTAAATTTTGTTTACCAGAAAAAGAAAATGCATTAGAAGGAAAAAGTTGAGGTTTCATTTAGTGTAGAAAAGAAGATTGATTCTCCCTTTAGGTGGTTTGGGAATGCATGGGGAAGACCCGTAGAATACTCAGTAAGGAGAGTAAATCAGATAGAAGGTAGCCTGGCCTCTAGAGACAAAGGCAGGCTGAGAAAGATTATTGGAGAAACAATTAAGAAAGATCCAGAAGTTCATAATTTAAGTATAGACATGATTTATGGTAGAACGTTAGATGTTGTTTGATTCATGTAGTCAACCCTGCCTAGTGAGAACAGGCTTCATTGTTATTGTATTTTTAGTTTCTAAATGTTTGTTTCAGCTATTATATTGATTTCTCCTATAATTTTAGGCCCCCGTTCTTCTACAGCTTTTAGAGAAAATGAAAAGGAGTGATAGTCCTTACTACCCTCAGGTAATGTTGTTTGTTGCATTAAAAAAAATCCATATGAAGCCTTTGAAACTTGCTCATGTTTTTAGTATTTAATCTTTTTAGCTGCACTAAAAATGCAGATATCCAGAATTCTAACAGATTGGTTTTTGGAGTTCTCTGGCAATCTATGTAGTTTTTGTACCTAAGTTTCATTACCTAAATAGATTATTTGATGGTTGTTGACAGCTGTTAATGGTTGATGGAAATGGAATACTTCATCCACGAGGCAAGTTACAAACGAATATTATGAATCCCCCATATTAGAGTCATGCACAAGATTTTTCTATTGAATAACTTTTTCCTTTTCCGAAAAATGTTCTACTTTAGAAGAATTTACTTAGCTTTTATGAATATGATATGTACAAAGATACTCTTACTATTATTCAATTTTTGTTGGAAATAGAAATCTAACACCTTTCATGGGAAAAATCGTTTCTTATATTTTACTGGTATGTTAAACTAATGGAGTATTGAATCAGTCATTTTCCATACTTATATATAATGGTTGGCTGTTGTTTTAATATTTGATCAATTTGTAACATTGAATAGCAATTTATGTATGGTGTAACTGAAAACTGGAAAAGGCACTGACCGCTAGATTTCACTAACAAAAGAAAATTTACTTCCTTTGATGAACCATTACTAGATATACTTTATAGTTATCCATCTCAACAGAGGTCTTTCATGATTCACTTTCCATTGTATTATTTTCTTATCAATTGGAACTATCTTCCTGGGAAAGTTGAAGTCATTTTACGTTCTTCTGAATATGTTATAACTGATTTAATTTAATATGTAAAGTTTAGCCTTCTACCTGTGTTTAACAGAGAAATTCTCCAAGCCTTTAACTTTGCAGGTTTTGGGCTGGCCTGTCATATTGGAGTTGAGGCCGATCTCCCAACAATTGGGGTTGGAAAGAATGTTAGTACTGATAGTATCACTTACTGATCTCTCATCTCATGTGTCCCAGTACTAATTACCCTTCAATAGATTTACACCTGTTTCCCTATCAACTCAAAGATTTAATAGTTATTTTTTGTAGTTAAGAACTAGAAATACTGAATGGGTTTCTGAGTTATTTAGCTGTATATGTTCCAGTTGCATCATGTGGATGGTCTTACTCATTCTACAGTGAGAAAACTTCTTGGAGCTGAAGACAACTCTACTAAAGATTTTATTAATTTGGTGGGTTGTTCTGGGCGTATATGGGGAGTGGTAAGAACTTGAACTAATGGTACTCCACTTATCCTTATTTTTTATAGTTATGATGTGCTGACAATCATATGCCATTACAAAAAGACTATCATACTCACAGAAAACAATTTATTAAGCATAACATAAAAAGCTGCTAAATCCAGTTTTGTGTTTTTGTAACTTACGAAAGCTGCTGAGTGCAGTTTTGTGTTTTTATGCATTTTTATTGATATATTGATTTGCATGCTCTAACATTTTTCTTTTCTTGCTACACTTGCGTCCAGGCCATGAGGTCTACACAGGGATCCATTAAACCAATATTTATATCAATTGGTCACAGGATATCACTTCAGACAGCCATTATGATTGTTCAAATGACTTGCAAGTATCGTGTGCCTGAGCCAATTAGACAGGTGAAACTATCTTCCACTTGAAAGCTTGTAATGCCTACTTAATTTCAAATAGATGTATAATACATAAATCTCTTGTCACCAATTAAAATTAAAATAAGCATACTCGAACCAGACTTGTAAAGGCATTATTTCTGCTTTTTGCTCTTAATCCTATATCTCCTATTAAGCTAATATTGTCTCTTTTATGGAAGTTGTTGTTGGTTTATTGTAACAGGCCACTTTGTACTTTAGGATTTACTTGAAATTTCGCAGCTTATATTTTATAGCCCAAAGATACAGTATTTTACTCTTTTGGGGTTGCACTTGGTGTTCTCCTGCACTTACTTGAACTCTATCTTCTCTCACAAGTTGTTGGGTTGACAATGCATTAAATGTTTCTGTATCCCGTGCATTAATTTCTTTATTACAGAAGTTCATGGTGTCAAATGCTTGTAGCTATACTGATTTACCAATTCCCCATTTGCTGCTCAATACTTACTTTGATTAGATAATTTACTTGGTTAGGCTTTCCATCATACAACTTCTGCGGGAAACATTTTGTTCTTTAAAAAAAAACTATAAATCACTGGATGTATTCCAATTCTTGGAAATCAAAAATACCCAGTTCTTTACACCTCTGTTTGAAGTGCAGGCTGACATAAGATCTAGAGACTACATTCGGAAGCTTGAAATGAATGGCAAAGTAACATAATTTCACTCATATGGTACGTCATTGTCGACTTTAAATTTTCTTTCCTCATTGCTTCTTGAACACTTAAAGTGATGGCAGAACTTACTAGTTACTACTTACTACATGCTATCATGAATAAAGTTGTATGGTATGTTGGTGGTCATAGCAATGTTACTTTTCAAGTGCAGAGATGTAAATGAATAGACACAGAAGTTACGATGATGCTTTCAAACCATATATGTACAACATTGAAATGGAATACATAGAAGTATCATCAAATACAATCTTGATCTTTAACTTTGAATGTACAGTACAGCCTCTTTTTTCTGGTGCCTCCGGCACTCACCAAATACTCAGTGTGGATCTTTGCCGTAGTGAGATTTTTTGTACCTCTACTACACTATAGTTCTGTAGAATTTACACAGTTTTTCTTATTGCTTTTCTTTTATAACTGTAAATTTGTTTCGGGTTAACTTTTTGCCCAGTTAAATAATGAAATAGCTATGTAAGATGACAATAACTAGTGTGGTTGCAAGGGACACAAATGAACTTGATAGAACCATCACTATTCATCAAGTGGTTAGAAACAGGCCAGTAACAAGGTTACATAAGGACTTAGCATTCCATCCATTAGTATAATTATATCTAAACCACTCATGTAAAAGAGTGATAGTATTATGTACAACCAAAGCACTCTCACAATAGAACTATCTGAGACAGCCAGCATTCTGTGTTATGATCAAAGCAGAATTTTCATTCTGGTGGCTTTGATTGTATGATGAGAAGTGCTAGCAATCCTCTCTCTAATACACTCCTTGTAATACTCTCCACTATTAGTTAAAGTTTATTGAAAATTGGAAAGTTATGAGTAAAGCTCATTCAATAAGTACGACAGGTAAAATTCTGATATTTTAAAATTTGACACCATAGTAGAGTGTTAAAAGAGTATATTAGAAGTGTGTTGCTAGTTGTATAATTAGCAACCCGTGAAAGAAAGACCAGTGACTTTTCTTGAATGCTTGAGCCATGTATTTGAGTGTTATTAATTATGTAATTATGTTGATTTCAAAAGCCATGCATTTGAGAAAGTGACAAGAGCTAGAAGCATCATTAGTATTAATTTCAAATGTAGTAGAAATGGAAGACACTTTCAATTCTATGCTACGGGATAAAAACTGTCGATATTGGAAGAGACATACTTATAAGATTTTTCTGCAGATCTCTCAATCACAAACCGATATAACTGGGAGACAAAACAAACCTTTTATTCATTATTCATTCTACAAATAAATTAATCCATTTCAAAAATATAAATATTGATAAAATTAAATCCATCCATTTAATTTTATGAATGTTTAATAATTTATCAATTATTTCTCAAAATTCAATAGATTATGCTTTCAATATTTAATAGATAAAAATTGGTTAAATTAAATTATTTTTTTCTTAAATTTAAATTTTTAAACAATTTTGAAAAATATATGTTTAATTTTTTTACAAAAGAAATTATGAAGTTTTTAAAGAAATATATAATTTTAAATTTTGTTACTAAATATTATTTTTATAAATAACTTTATTATTAAATAAATATATAACTTTTTGCATATGACCCAAATTTCAAGATGTAAATTTTACATTTGCATGAGAATAAATGTTTCCCATGGTTGCTACAAGAGATTAAAAATATTTTCTAGAAACAATTCTGAGAATATTAATTTATGAACAAGTAAGAATATTTTGTTCGCAAGATAATTGAGTGAAACATTACTAAACTTTCTAACTTCATAAATTATTATTTTTGAAAAAGTTAAATAATAGCCAAACCAAAAATCCTATTCTAGAGAATCTCATCCCGAAACAACAGCTTAGAAATGAATGATTCCTGTACCAAAAAGTCACTTTAAAGCAAATGTTGCCAACTTCAACAAGCTTTTCATATATTAGCTCCAACCCACATGTTGAATATAAAAATGGAGTACTGTCTGCATCTCCAAAAATAAAATAAAATAAAAACCAAGAATCTTTTAGGGTCACAGAAGAGTGAAAAACAAAAATACCAAGAGCACTATTCTGAGATGCCAAATTCTCCCATTCCCATGTAGGCCAGCAGAATCTGTCTGGATCATGATTTTGAATTTACAATCTCCAGATGAAGGATCTTTGTCAGTGACAACAGAAAGACCAGGGAATTTGCATGCACTGTCAATCTGGTCATTCACTTGGTAATAGCTATTGAATGCATAAGAGATGTTACCACGAGCATCTAAACTACCACATGAAGTTTGATATCCAAGACTTGTACAATCTGCATTTTGACAAGCAAAAGACACACTTGGTGCCACTTGTTCATCACTGAGGTTTGCTGAGGGTTTCAAAATGCACCACTTTTTGTCCAGATATGCTACCCCAGATGCAGCTACTAAGCCATTGGTTCTTGATCCTATGTTAAGCTGGTACTTGGGTTGTCCATCATAGTAAAACAAGCCCCAATGTCTTTCAAAATTCCCTGGCTGAATGCTTTTGCTATCTTCATCTAGGAGACTGAACAAGTAAGCATCCATAGGACCAGGCCTCATTGGTGTCCCCTTCCCAGCAATGTAGCGTGACATGAAGCCTTGGTTGAACCGTTGCGCATATTGAAGGTTTGCATTTCTGTCTCCATCTGTAGGCCACCCAACTTCTCCTACAATTATAGGCATGTTTCCAAAACCATTTTTCTGCAGCGCCCATACTAGAGTATCATGGTTGGCGTCAAAGACATTGTCATAGATCCTTCCATTGTCAGTTATGGGGGACTGAAAGCCATTGAAGAAGGCATAATCAACAGGAAAATTGGGGTCTGCATAGAGGCTGATGAAAGGATAGATGTTCACGGTAAATGGAGCATTGTTCTGGCTCAAGAACTTGACAATCTGCACCATGAGATCATGGATGTCTTGCCTGAAGTCACCATCAGAAGGTACTTGTGTGCTCTGATACACATCAGCATTTAGAGGAACAGTGACTTTAACCTGATTGCCTAAACCAGCTTTCACAAGAGCTGATTGGATGTTTTGAAGAGCTGGAAGTGTTGTGGTTTCAAATGAACCATTGTAAGTTGACAAGAAAGGTTCATTTCCCACTGCAACATACCTTGAAAATACAACAAGAAATATCGTTTGAGTAAATAATCATATATTTCATAAACCATTTTTTACTTTTATATCCTCACGTCGTCAAACATTGGCCATGGCTTAAATCTAGTGGACAAGAATTTAGCTTCATATCTGAATCACTCTTGTGCAACTATAATCAATTCAGTACACGCAAACAACAGCACATTAAAATCAAGAAAGCCGACACATGAATTGATCAATAAATTCAGGTTTTAAATTACAGTAAGCCAAAACAAAAGTAGTTTCAAGAAAAGGAGGATCATTCGCAGTGCACATATTAGAAGAAAGTATATTTATAAAGATAACATGCATAATTTTACTCAGACTGACCATAAAATCCTGTTCAATAAGAGTGAGACTTTC
This sequence comes from Macrotyloma uniflorum, assembly GCA_016859785.1. Lineage (NCBI taxonomy): Eukaryota > Viridiplantae > Streptophyta > Magnoliopsida > Fabales > Fabaceae > Macrotyloma > Macrotyloma uniflorum. Next base: position 481,622 of record BDMB01000099.1, on the reverse strand, counting down.
TATATGCAAGTCTCATGTTGGATAATATGGACCAAAGAAGAACAACCATTCATCTTAAATTGACTCACATAAATATAGATGAAACATTGCTGTGAAGATCATATTACAAAAATGATAGTTGAACACCAACTACATAGATAGCATGACCTATTATTCATTTATAAACGATGAAGAAACAAGGGGCATGACATGTTTTGCAGAGATCGAACAGAATGTCATTCATGAAGGCAGAACAATAGAACTCATTATTCCTTTTACCTTGTCTTGTATCCATATAGAATATCAGTCAAACTTGATCAGATTTGATTTCTAAATCAAATCAACCAGAATGGATTAGTCAATTCTATTAAACAAAATCACATCAATTCTACTTTTTAATGATCCCGAACACACTGGAAAGAATTCCGCCAAGTATATCACTAAAGTACGTAGGACAAGTAATTTCTATCATTTGAAAGTTCCTTCCAGTTGCAAAGATTTCTTCTATCTCTACAACATTACTTCTCAAAAGCATTAAAACAGATAACACAGTCTTTAACAAAACCTCCAAACTCACATCTTCACAGAACAACATGAAATGCAGAATTACATAGCTGAATCATTCGATTAAAAGCATTTATACCCAAAGTTGTGAGCTGCATAATGCAATGGTAGAACTCAACATAAATCAGTCATCAGAGACAAAAGGGTAAATTACCTGATGTCCACTCCCCCAGATGAGACATGTGCTGAAACATTCTTGGAAACCCATTTTTCAGCTGCTTGCATACTGTTGGCCAATGTGTAGAGCATATCATTTGGGATACCCACCATCACCTGAATCCCAGACTTCTTTAGAGCATTTAAAATATCAGGGTCAGCATCAAAAAGCTTGACTTTCTGAATACCATTGTCCTTCAGCATTTTCACCACAGTGGACGATGCCAAAGGGTGTGTTAATTGTGTGCCCCAATTAACACCAATTCCACTCACTAGACCCACCAACAGTGCAGCAAATAACACAAGAACAAGGCACCCCCTAAACCTTCCGCACCCCATCAATTCCATAAAAACTGAACCAAGATAACCAGAATCAGCACCAATAGAAAAATCAAAACATATGCTCTTTTGTAAGAGTATATCAAATCAGAACCCCAAAGCTGGTTTTTTTGTTCCTGATTTCAACAAGTTTGTAGATTGATTCTGCAACCAGACCTGGAAATCCAAGGCTTGCATGCTGAAAATAGCAGAATCTGAATAACAGTTGAACCACAGACTGAAAAGATTTTGATAGCAGAAGACTGGTTCATCCACAGTAAAGAAGTTTAGTTAAAACATAAAGGGTGAATGGGTGATACAAAAGCAAGATCACAACTATAGAAAGTTACAAGTGAAGGCCCCAGATGAGAATTCTCAGAAAGTAACAAAGTTGAAGCCTTTAAAAGCCAAGCAGAAAAGCTTAGAACAGATCTCTTTGGATTGCAGTAACTTTTTGCTAATTAGCTTTGCTGCTTCCACAGAAGAGTAAAGAGAGAAAGAGAGGAAGGGGAGGGAAGAGATAGAGAGAAGGAGAGAGAAAGTGGCATTATTGAGTTATGAGAGAGAAGTTTTATGGTAAAAAAAGAATCTTTTTTTTTGGGTGAAGTAGTGAAGCATGCCCAGCAAAGGGATATCTCACTTTGGTAAGAAAACTACACAGGAAATCCCACGTGGCTTCTCACTTTACATGTAATAAAATCAGTTTGAGTTTATAATAATAATAATAATGTATTATTTCTTCTCATCCCTAACAAAAAAATCTTCTAAATCTTTAAATTAAATAATGTTTTAAATCCATTAAAATAAATTTAATGTTTTTTTATAAAAATTATTTTTTAACATTAAAAAAATAGTTTTGAAATAAATACATTTTTCAATGTAAATTTTAAAAAATTCTTTTATTAGAAAAGAATTAATATAAATCATTTAATAATATATCACATTAAATATAATAGTTTATATTTTTTAATATATATATATAGAAACTCTTAGAAATTGCATTGAAAATATTATAAAACAAATAAATGAGTTTGTATTTATGTTTATTGATTTACGTTCCAAATTTTCTATTCAATTTTTCAATGTAAAAAATAAAATTATTTAAAATAATATTAATATAAATAGAATTATATTTATTTTTTTATAAAAAATTAAAATTTATATATATCTAATATTAAATATATGAAAAAAATAAACATATAAAATTAAAAATATTGAATTTTCGGTCGTTATAATATCAAGTATCATATATCAACAAAATTATTTATATTTAATATTTTTTAAAAGAATATATATATAAATATGACTAATTTAGTACGGTGATTAACATTATTTATGTTTTTGAAACTTAGATTAATGTATACTAAAATAAATTGAAGACTTCACTAGATTTTAAATTAAAAAAAAATAAAATAAAAACTATCTTCTTTGTAATACTAATAGTCAGAAGAAGCTTTATTAAAAAGAATTTATACTTTATCAAATATAACACAAAATTTAAATTAATGTCATATCCTTAAATACAAATTCTCCCCTAGGAATATTAACATTGACAATACTACAATATTAAAATTTTGAGTAGCTATCACTTTATAAAATAACAATATTCATATTCTCTGCAAATACATCATTCATATTCTTAAATATATTAATTAAAAACATAGCAAAATTAAAATTAATATTAAACATTTTATATCATTTAATATAATTAAATTAATATATATAAAATAATATAAATTTTATTTTATAAATTAATTTTATAAAATTAAATTAAACTTAAAAATTAGTTTTATTATAATATTAAAGTCTATCTTTAATCTTCAATTCATAAAATCTTATGTAAATCAATTTTGTTATATCTAAAAACTTAGTTAATTATTAATTATATTATAAAATAATAATAATAATAATAATAAATTATTAATTTATCTTAAAATAATACTCTCTTTTTTAGATAATTAATCAAATAATAAAATTATATAAAGAATTTTCAAATAATATACACCATTCAAATTAAATTATTAGTATTTTTAAAATTATTTATATAATTTTACTAATTTAAAGATGATTTAGAAAAAAATATAATACTTTAAATAAAAAAATTAATAATTTATTCATTTTATCAATAGAATAAACAAGTTTTCCAATTTTATCGGTTAATTTTGATTTTTTTTATACTTAACTTTATCCGTACAATTAAGATAACATTAAAATTTTTTAATCAATTGAACTATTACTTTTTTTTTACTTAATTTATATATTATTTTGAAAATAAATAAAATATCTCATGACTATTCTCTTAAAATTAACAAACGTGTTATATAGAGTAAACATGTTTCAGATTTTTTTTTCTTCAAATATGTTTAATTTTTATATTTTAACATTAGTAAATTTAATATTTTATTTTTTTAAAATATATTATTATAGGCAATTTTTTATATTTAAATTATATTTAGTGATAATTTTTTATTATTAAAAATTAATAAAACGATTAAATTCACAAAATATATAATTGTAATTTTATTTATACGTAAACTTAATTTTTATTATAAAAAAATGATAGAATAATTATATTTTTTTTTTAAGTTTAAGATTTAATTAATTAATAAAATGTAAAAAATAAAATTAAATTTGAAAAAAAAAATCATTATTATTATTATATATAAAAATATGAAAAAAAAATATTTAATTTCATGTAATAAAATCTAAATTTGAGATTCCATACGGGAAATCAAACACGTGATATGTTGACGAAGATAAAAGAAAGGTTGGGAAATTGGAAGAGATAGTTGTAACATTCTACACTTTTTATTTTATTTTATTTAGAGAGTTGAGACATGAACACCGCATTTTTAGGATATTTGCATTATACAAAAGATATGAATAAGTACAACATATTTGCGTTTAATTTAATAAAATTAAATTTAAAAAATGATTTCTGAACAAAAAAATTATAATATAATGTAATCTTAAAAGTTTAAAAAAAAAGTATAACATTTATTTTCAATTTAATAAAATTAAATTTAAAAATAGTGATTTCTTAAAAAATATAATATAATATAATCTTAAAAATTTAAAAATAATATTTATTTATTATGAGTATATGAATGATATATTTCTATTAAGATTTTCGAATTTTTAATGCTAATAAGATTCTTGATTGTTATTGAATTATTTATAAATTTATTGAATTATTATCAAATTATTCATAAATTTTTCGGATAGTTATAAGATTATTTATAAATTTTTTTATTATTATCGGATTATTATTAGATTATTTCTAAATTTTTAGTTTTATATTCGAGTTTAAGAATTCTCAATATGAAGTTTAGAAAATCTCGATATAAAGGAATCTCACATCACTTAAAAATATAGTTAAATAATATATATAAAATGATACAAATTTTACTTTATCACGCTAATTTTATCACTTAAAGATATAATTAAATTAATATATATAAAATTGTACAAATTTTACTTTATTAGATTAATTTTATAAAAATGAATTAAACTTAAATATTCATTATTAATAATTAATTTCTAATATTATTGTTTTATTTAATGAGAATAATTAGTGATGCGAGATTAATGTGAATAAGATTATTGTTTTGTTTAATGAGAATAGTTAGAGATGGCGTGGGAATGCAATGATAGTCTTAACGTTTAAGGCTTTAAGGAATTTGTCTCCCTCTTCCACGATCCTTGTCGAATGCATCGCTGTCTGAGTGTCGTGTTTCGCTTATCCAAACAAAAAGTATTTTGCTCTTCGCCTCATCCAAATTCCAAAACAACCTCATTGGATGTTATCATTTCCCACACAATCATCCACACTTTTTCCACTCCACCTTTAACTTACTAACTTTTATTTAATACAAAAATTAATACTTCTTATTTTCACAATTTTTTATACACAAAAATCAAACTTACAAACTTACACTGAAAATAAATAAAAAATAAAACACAATTTTTTATACACAAAAAGCAAACTTACAAACTTACACTGAAAATAAATAAAAAATAAAATAACAGCTATTCTGCAAACTAAGGAAAGGATATAATAAGAAAATAAGATAATATGTGAAAAGTATTCTAAAATTAAAAATTGTTTGATTAAAGAAAAATAAAAAATGAAAAATATGTTTAAAAATATTTAATATTATAAAATTATATTATTATTGTAATGATGTGAAAATATATATTAAAATAAAATTTAGTTATTTTCAAAATTCAATATATAAAGTCTTGAATTATTTTATTTTTATATAAATTTTATCTCTTTATTTTTTTTTTAATTTTCTCTAAATTTAAGCTAAGAAAATTATGTTGAATTTTAAATTTTGGAAGATACTGTGAAAAATTAAAACTATAAAGGAAAACTCTTTCTATTAATTTAATAATCAGGTTAGTAGTTTAGTTTTATTTAAAAGTTTTCTTTGCGTTGAATTTTTATATTGAGATGCTCCCTTGACTTTTTATAGATTTAAGATATATTATTGGAGATTGATTACTTAAAAATAGAACTTAGATAAGAATATTTAAGTAAAAAATTATTATGCAAGAATATTATTTTGATTAAAAATATGAATTGAATGGATAATGATTTAATTTATGATTATTTTTTAATGGATATGATTATATATATATATATATATATAGTTTTATTGGTGAAATAAATAAACAAATGATTGTGAAAGTATATGTATTGTTAATTTTAAAATTATTATATTAGACATGTTCTTTTAGTAGTTGTGAGAATTGATAAAAATGATTGTATGAATGTTTGTTTCTTTTTTAGCTTATGAACATGATATTAATAATTAAAATTACGAAAATAGTTTATTGGATGATTAAAAAATATATGATTTTAGTCTTATTTTTATTACTTTTGATATTTTTTTTTTAAGTGAGTAGTTTTCACTCAAATAAAAATATGACGATGGAAAAAGTGACTTTGGTAGTAGTATTTTTGTTCAAGGGACAAATTTTTGCTCAAATGATAGTCTTTTTGTTTAAGAAAATGTATGTCACTCAAGTAAGAATAACATAGAGGAAAGATAATGTTTTTCAAATTATATTTACTCAACTAAGAGTAACCTAGAGGAAAGAGAATGTTTTTCAAATTATATTTATTTAAGCAAGAGAAACTTGATAAAATGAAAATCATGAGGTAGAGATGTGAGACTAAGCTCTATTTTTTTTTTAATTGAGAGATACTCGCTCAAGTGAAAATGAAATAATAAAGGGTGATGGTTTCAATGGAAAAAGGAAAAATGAAATAGAAATGATTAAATTAAAAGTTGATTATATTTGTTGTGTGACTATTAGGGTGAGTGTCTAAAATTAGTTGAGATGTGAGTGATGTGTGACTGGGTTGTGAGTTGTTAGAGTTGGTGTTCAAAATCAACTATGGTGTATATGTTATTTGTTATTAGGGAGGTATTGATATGTAATTAGTGTGAAAAATATATGTTAATACGGATTCAATGAGATTACAGACTCCATTGATTGGTCGAGTCATATTGATGAAGCCTTGAACATGAAAAAAGAAGATTAATGATGTCTTAGGAGGATCACTAGGAGCATGGCTAGAAAAGAAACCCATAAACCTACTATTTCTCTTTATTTATTTTCCATTGCACTTATTTCTTAAGTTTATTTTCTAATTTGACTTGTTTTCCTAAATTAGGGCGGCTAGACTTTTTGGGAGGACTTTTCTTTTTGCACCAAGTTTTGGATAAATACACCCCCCTCCACTTGGGCCTTGGGAGGAGGTGCAACCCACCTTCCACATGGAGTAATCAGCGTACATCTTGGGCTGGTAGATGCACCCCCCCTTCTCCTCATGTGGTGCTAATTACACCCCTTCATGCCCTAGCGTGTGGGACTTGCCTTGGACTTCAAGGGTGCAACCACCTTAGATTCTAAGAGCTTCCTTTAGGGTTAGTTTGTATTTAATTTCAATTGCATTTGCATTTGGATTGCATGTGAGGGTCACCCAAAACCAATAAATAGGCCCCCATTTCCAACTTGTAAAAAACTTTTTCCATTATTAATATAGAGAGTATATTTCAGTTTGTGTGTTGGAGTGTTCTCCTCCCTACTTGTGTCTTATCTTAAGGAAGACTCAAGTAACGACACCACCACTCATCTTGGGATCTCCCTCCCAAGTGGCGTGACCTTGCTTCCATACCACCTATTCATTTTCCTTTTGCTCCTCCACTTCATTTGTCATTTTTGCATGCTTCTTACTATTTGCACTCTATGTATTTGATTATTTTCCAGCAAGCATAATCATTTCACCCTCATCTTCTTTTCTCTTTCTCGAGCCTTTTGGAAGTGAACCTTCACACTTAGATAACCCTAAGTTATCTTCGTGCCCAGTGGAGATCTTCTCTAAGACTTTCTCCTAATCAATCCAACTAATATTCCACTTAAGCAACAATCCTAAAATCAATCTACATCATATGGTATTCAAAGCTAGTTTGCTTTCAATGGTTACTTACATTTGCTGCTCATATTACATTGTTTTTACTGCCTATGTTATGCTTATTTGAGCTCCCTCGAACTCCTAAAGTCGCGTTGGACAATCACCACTTGTGGTGCACCTTGTAGTCCAATTTTTGGGAGGGGAGTGTGACTGGCTGTGTGGCTGAACGTTGGTTTGGGCAGTGCAGGTTGTGTGTTGATGTTGGATGTTTTTGGCTAGCTCTATGTCTAAATTCTTGTGTTGTTTCTTTTATTTTTGTATTAAGAGTCTTTTTATGTTTTCCTAACTTTGATTTGAGCCATATGTCATGTTTTTCCTTTTGAGTTGTAATACCTTAATACTAGGGTTGGAATATATTTGATGAAATGCTTAAGTGAATAGTGCATTATTTGAATTGATATGGAATATGAACATAATGACTAAGAGCTTCATATTCTCCATTTAATGGCCTAATCAAGAATGTTTTTCTAAAGTATTCAAATCTAGAAAGCAAGAAAAAGTACATGGAACACCATGGAATGTGTAGGATTCTAGACTTGAATACATAACCAAATTTTGGATTGAAAGTGACAAATTAGTTCCATTTAATAATAGGATCCTAATCTCAATTCATGTGCTTAAAAACTGAATTTCATCATGCATGGTTTGGTACTTCTTTAGAGTCTTCTTTGTTACCTTTATCTCTTTAAGTCTTCATCTTAGCTTTGTTAGAATTAATTCTATTGTAGAGTTACCTTCTTTGTTTTTATCCTTTTCTTATTTTAATCTTACAAAAATCTTTAAATTTTGCCTTCGAAGTTTTTTTTCTTTGTTTTTCTTGGAGTGGTGTTTTTTGTTTTTTCTTCTACTTGAATTCTTGCTTTAGGTGAGTGTTATTTTTAAGGGGTTACACACTTGAAACACAAGGGAGTGTGAGTGATCAACTACCATACATTTTAGTAAAAAAAACATTCACTTGAGTGAAAATTTTATTTGCTAAAATTTTATTTGCTAACTTTTGTTTTTTATTACTTGATTTGTGACTGTTTTATGGTGGTTTTGTGTGGTTTTGCTGGGCAGCATCTCAATAATAAATTTTGTATTTAATTTTGGGTTGTTACATGTTACAATAGATTTGAAAATTAAATTACTTTAATTTAAGATTAATAATGTTACAAGATAAATTAAATAAATTAATCATCTTGTTAAATAAAGAAAAAAAAAGTTAGACCTGGTTAATTATAAACCTTCGATGAAAGACTTTGTAATTCAATTTTTTAAAATAAAAATTAATAATTAATATTATTTTAAATTTCTGTAAGAAAATAAAAATGTTTAGCGTCATATTTTCGACATACGGTCTTATTTTCACCTCACTTAACTAAAGTGACATAGATTCAAATAATAATTATTATAAATGCTGAAAAGTTAAGTCTCATGATCTATGCATACTCAAATAATCATAAAAAAGAGTAACATTATAGACAATAAATGAAAACAATTAAGTGTGGGAACACTAACAGCTGAATATCAAACCACCACAAAATTAAAAATAACCTCCGAAATCACTTGTTTTATTTATTTTTGTTTAATTCAATTCATCAGGGAAAAAACAAACAAAAATGGTTGGTTTATACTATAAAAAACAATCTGAGTTGAGTACTGTTTAGTTTTTAATTATAGAGGTTCTAGTTCTGATCCAGCACATTGGTCCCTAGCCATTTTCTATTGTTCTTCAATTATTAAGTATATATATATACAACCTATTAATAAAATATTTAAAGGAATGAAAGTAGATATCATTCTTATTTTTCTAATACCTTCAATATACTTTTTCGTACAAAAAAAATATTAAAAATATTAAAAATATCACATCATAAACTCAAATTATGATATATTAATAGATACAAATTTTATTTCATTAAATCAATTTTATAAGAATGAATTAGGTTTAAAATACATTTTTAACATGGTATTAGAGTCTATCCTAACAAGATTTTTATGTTTATTGGACTATCCGTTATCGGGATACTATCGAACTATCTATAAATTTCTACTCTCACATTCGAGTTTGGAGAGTCTCGACATGAGAGAAGAATGTTGGAGTTCAAATCCTACTTCTGTTATGGTATCAGAGCCTATCCTAATAAAGTTATTGGACCTATCACACCCCTCATCCACATATGCCTACAATTGTTTTGGCACGATTGTTCAGTCTGTCTGTTCAGTCCCACGTTTGAACTAATGTAATCTCGATGTGAAGAGATATGTTAGAGATCCCACATTACTTAGTGATATGATCAAATTAATGTATATAAGCGAGGACAAATCTCATCTCATAAATTGGTTTTATGAAGTTAAGTTAAACTCAAATTTCACTTCTATTATACATCACCTAAAAATAAAATGCAAACATTATTTCATTAAACTACCTTTATAAAGTTGAAGTGGAATGAAAAATTCTCATATTAAAATTGAAGAATACTCATGTGCCCGACGCAACCATAATTAGGATGCAACTTGGTAGATTCATTAATAATTTGTAAATTTTTGGTTCCATGAGTCCATTATTAAGCCCTAAATAAATGCAGAAATAGTTTTCACTTTCCACAACCACCATAATAGACACGACAGTACTACATGCCTTATTGAGCCACACAATAATGAATCTAATTCTGTGCCCTACTTCTTCTGCAACCCATTCAATGAACTCAACTCTCTCAAATTCTTCTTACATAATAAGAAAAAACTTTGGAGCACCAATTTAATATATTTACAATTTCACCTCCTACACAACATATTTCATCCTATTTTTAATTTGTTTATATTTAAGGTGAGTAATGACATTAAATTCATTTGGTTAGTTTGAATTATTTATATTAAGTCCATTCAAATTAAATACGAAAGTAAAAAATAATAATTTGCAAATTTACAATAATTCTCATTAATTTAAGCTAGTAATATTATATGATGATTTTCATTTTTTTTTATAAAATCATATGTACTTTTTATGGGAGAATATCATATTCAACCTTCACACTACTACTATAATAATAGAACAAATTCTTTTTCTTACGCATGAATTTGGAGACTTTTGTATGTAGGTTCAAGTACCTTGCATGAGTCATAAAAAAAAAAAAAATGAATCTACTAGTCTAAGATTCAAGTAGTACGTTCAATTTGTTGATTAGGATGTTTTATTAGGTTTTGACTTGTTGAAACTAATTGTTGAAATTGTAAACAAGGATAGCTAGATTTTAAGTAAGCGAAATTAATAACTTTAAATATTATGATAGAACTCTAAATTAGAAGATTTAATGAGTGAAAATGACATGAGTTTGTGTAAGAAATTTGTTTTTCAATAGTCTTGAATGTTATAAATTTTGAAATTGATCATTGGATTAGACTTAGAGTTATGAATTTATAATACTGAATTGTTATGTTAGGAAATTTTATAATAGAAGAAGGACTATTGTTTTAAAATTTGAAATGATTATTTAAATTATAAGTATGATTTTTATTGTGATTAATAGAGAAGAGTTTATAAATTAATTAAATTGTTTAATTATGAGATATGTAATATGTATAAGGAAGCTTTGAATTCATGCGTTTAGCTTGATGGATATGTAAAGTTGTTTGAGATTCATTGGTTTATTTAGTGTTTTAAAATAGTTGGATTGAACTTTTTAATTAGTTAGAATGCCCTAAAATGGGAATGGATAAAGGGGTGAATGACTTGAAAATTTTCAAAAAAATCTTTCTTTTTTTTCATGTTCGAGCAATGTTTTAATAGCTCAAATAAGAAGGATTAGAAAAATTTATGTTAGTGTCGATCCCATTTATACTTTAATGAGAGATTAATTACTCAAGTAAAATTGGTCTACAAAGGATGACTTGTTTTTGGCTGTATTCTCGGTTTGAACAAAAATGGCGTCACTTGAGTAAGGAATCCTACAAATAAGTGAGAAAGGTTTAGAAGAATTGGATATTCTCGACCTAAATTTTACTTGAGTGAAAGATGCTCTCCTTTGCAAGAATACCTAGGTAGAAAATTTGTTTCCTTCATTGAATGGTGTTTGAATTGAAGGTATGTTATGTATTTCTTAGTTATATTAAATATTTAAGTTGTGAATGATGTATGATCATACAAAATACTAAGGAGATAATTCTCTTATGGGATGAGTGCATTGAATTGGAAATTTGTCTAACATATCTTGACTCTATTAATACTATAATCACATAAATTAAGGTATTAGGTGGTGAGAATTTATGAAAGTTCCTATCATTGTGTTTGTGGTGTGAAATAGGTTCCAAACTAACAATTATTTATTATCTACGATAAATAAGGTTGTCATTATTCCATATCATATAATTTAAATTAAAAAATAAATATTAAAACCATACATTCCTTTTGCCTTGAGGATCAATATATAAGGGTGTTATTATCCTAATTTTTTTTTCAATTTTAATATATTTAGTGATTTTTTCTTGTACTGATAAGGGCCAAATACACCTCGGCCAATCTCCTAGGCCACATCGTCATAAACCAAGTACACCTCAGACTTAGAAGCCATCCAGTAAACCAAATCGAACACATATCTTATGATTAATTAAGGCACAACTAAGAAGATTAGTGACTAAAGTATAATTGTTAACGCTTAAGTACCACGCTAAGAGAAATTTAAGGTTGAGGGTCCAACCTAACAAACAGGTCCATCTAGTTAACCGTATAAATAAAGGTAATAAATGAAAGGAATGACATTCTACTGTGCGCATTAACTGTTTTGAATATATTACTAACCTGAGCGTCGGAGCGTCTTCGTAGATATCCTACTCAATATGATCGAGGAGTACACGGAGTTAAAGATTAATATTCAGAAACCAAGGACTAATCGTTTTAACAAGAATCATATCTTGAGAGTATCCGGTTTTAATAAAAACAAGGATCAAGGAGTATGAGATTTAATCTTGTTTTTATGAAATAATTATTTTAGAAAAATATAAAAAGTTATATCGATAAGAGAGAATAAATTTGTTTTGATTTTATTACATTACTTTTTTAAATTTTTATAATGTTGATGATAAAAATCAAACAAAAGTTTTAAAAGATAAAAAAGGTGAATAGAATATTATAATTTATAATGTATATTTTCTTTTTATGATAGTACTATGCATTTTATAAAAAAAGAAAAAGTATAATATTTTTCTAGAAAAATTATCATAAACTTGTCTTCGGTGAAGAAAGTTTCTGAATCCACCGTGTATCAGACGACACATATTATTGTAATCATTTTCAAGGCATCGTGCATATTTATTTATTTTTAATTATCTTTTATCTTATAAAATAATTTAATGTGTCGTTCAATTTGTCTTCTATGCTGTCTTATTTTTTCAAACTTTAGTTTAAACGAGTTTATCTTTTTTTTTTTTTTTCTATTTTGGATAGTGCATTTGTGTTTATTTTAAAAAAATTACAAAAGATAAAAATATTTTAAATATTTTATGTTTTTATTTAATCTGTTTATTTTTAAAATAAACAATTTTCCGACTTTTTTTAATAAATAAATATTTTATCTACTTTTTGAATAAGTAATCATTTCAAAAATAACTTTTTCCAAAAGCGCTTTTTCTTTCTTTATCTTTCATTTTTAATTGATAATCAACAACTAAAATCTCAAAATTCATATATTAATCAAATGAAGGCCTGTTAAAATGTTTGTGGTCAATCTTTTCGGCTTCTGCTCATAATTTATACGAAAATGTTTTACGAATCGCTTTTTTATATATCTGCGTATAAATTATTAAGTATATTATATTTGTATTAAATATAAAAAAAAATCCATATATCAATGTTCTAATTTATATTATCTATTTCTTTTTTTTTTCTCCAATTGTCATAATCGCTTGCCACTTTTTGTTATATTAAATAATTGTTTACCTATCAGTTGAGAATTTGATTTAATTTTTTAAAGTTATATGCTTCAATTGTGTTTCCATGGTTGATGTTGAGAGGAGAATGATAGAGATTTATTGGCATACGTGGGTAGCAACAACTTTAGAATATAGTATAACAATCTCATTATTATAACACAAAGTACTTTCTTCCTTTCATCATTTTTCAAATATTTTTTGTTGCTCCAATTATGATAGGTTATTAGAGCTTACCCAATTCAATAAACCTCCTTATTTTTATTTTTATTCAATAAACCATTTTATTTACTTAATTTTAGAAGCTAAAATTTAAGCTTGCAAAAAAAGATTTCACTCAAGAGATAGTTATAAATTATGACCCCAAAATAAAAAAATTGGCATTACTCTTGACCTATAAAATACACATCCAATCAAGATTTGGACTAGTTGATCGGCTCGGCCCAAGTTTAAATTGGGCCACATTGACCCAAAAGAAAAGCCCAACTACTTCTTATAATACAACCTATTATGAGAGTGCAACCAACATTTTTATCAAAAAAAGTGGTGACACCAACACAATGCAGTGAGAGAAAAATGATTTAATGTTTGAACATACCTTGATTGAAATGAAATAACAAAATTCCCTCGCATTTTATTGATTAGGGTAAATCGTATTTTGAAAAAGTATAACTTTAATCTTTATATAAAAGTTAAGACTGAAATCTTGTTATAAAACACGATTTTTTTCATTCTTTTTGTAAAATTAGTGTTAAGAAACATAATTTTTATTATTTTTATTTTAAAAGAAGTTAGGTTTCATACCATAACTTTATTATTTTTTTAAAATTAAATTTGTACTATACACAATGATGATTTTGGTTGTTTTATTTTTTTAATTTAATTATTTTAATTTTTTAATTTATGGTTTAATTATAAAAAATATAGTAATTCTTTTATAAAAATTAATATTAATTAAAATATTATTAAGAATAGTTAGTTTATTATTATTTAACTATTTTGTGAATGAAATAGTTGGGATCTTTTGTTGTTTCATCAAGTTACATATATTAATTTTTATTATCTGAAAATTCATCCACAATATCTTTTATAATATGTTTATTTTCAATTGTGGAAAGAAAATTGCCAACTTGAAATCTTTTTATCTTTTATCTAAGACAACAAAAGTATATTAAGTATCTCCAAATATATATTTAAATAAAAATAAAAAAAATACGCATATAATGAATTTTGAAAATATATTAAATAATAGTTAATAAAAGAAAATATAATGGGATGAGAAAAAAATCCTAAAATCTAAGTACTCACCCTTAAACCATAAACCCTAACTATAGAACTCAACACTAACCCGTATACCCCAAATTTTATATACCAAATTCTAAACATCAAACCCTAAACCTTAAACCATAAAACACATATACTAAACCATATATCCTAACCTTACAACCTAAAACTAAACACCAAACCCCAATCATAAATCATAACTCTAAACCTTAAACCCTGACCCTAAAAACTAAACCATAACCCTAAATCCTAATCTTAGACACTAACAACTAAATTAAATTCAATTTTTTAACAATTTTATAAGACATGATTTCACACTTGTCATCACATTTTCCTTCAACCATGTCTAGAACTTGTTATTAACTATTTTTTGAGCTATATTAATCATAATTTTGTAGAGCATTAATCATGCTTTTACATAATGTCAAAAATGGAAAATTTACTTCTTCCAAGTCACCATGAACTTTTCTTATAGACATAAAGGAATGAATTCAATGTTTTAATAACTGTATAAGATAGTATTCTACATTTAACATCTCATTTCCCTTCAATCATGTACAAAAACATCCCATTAATGTTTTTACATAATGTCAAAAATAAAAATTTGTTCCTTCTAAATTACCATGAACTTTTCTTATAAACACAAAAGAATGAATCCAATGTTTTAACAACTATATAAGACATATATTTAATATCTCATTTCCTTTCAACCATGTCTAGAACACTTATTAAACATTTTTTGAATTACATTAAGATGTTAAAAATCAAATCAAATTTTACAATAAGATGAATTCAATATTTAAACAACTGTAAAACACAATATTTTACACACATTTATCATCTTATTTTTCTTGAATCACCTCCCACATACCACGTCCTTGGGTATGGTTCGAGTGTTAAATTTGAAATGGGTGTCTACCAAATATTTTTTATTGGAAAAAACTATCGCAGCGCTAAAGATCATACTTAAATGACTCGACACATTTTTTATATATTTTCTACACGATTTGATTTATGATATTTCTTCATTTTTAATGATGCTGAAGTGATTGTTTATTCTTGTAAAATAAAGTAAATCAACCATAATGTGCCTCTGTGCTACTTTTCTTCGTTATCAATTTTATATTGCTTTCATTTTTATTTTTAATTTTTAATCATCATCACCATTTTGTTAAAATTTGGGTTATTTATTAAATAAATTTTATATTATATTTAAATAATAATAAATAAAAATAAATTTTAAAAAATTAAATATTAATAAAAAATATTTTAAAATAATTATTTTATAATTAATAATAAAATAAAATAAAATACCTGTAATTTATATAATTGTTTTAGATATCAATTTTTTTTATCTTATTCTTAAATATTTCTATAATATTTATAATTAATTTTTAGTATAAGAAATTTAACAATATATTATAAGTTAAAGAATATATAATAAAATTATATAAAATATTATATTAAAATTTAAATTAAAAATTACAAAATTAATAATTTATCGATAAAAAATTATAACAAATAACAATAATTTTACCTATTAAAATATTATAATAATATAAAAAAATTCTTCTATATTAATTATATTTTTTAAAATTTATAAAAAAAAATCATACTAGTAAAAAGACATAATAATTAAAACAACAAAAGTATATAGAAAATATCTATTAAAAAGTTTAATAATAAATATTATTTTTATTAAAAATTAAAAATTTAATTTTTATTTATTTACATAAAATTAAACTTATAAAATAAGATTAATTTTTATTTTTTAAAATTTTATTATTTATTATTTTTATTTTTACTTAATTTAAATTTTTTAAAAAAACATAATATTATTTTTTAACAACTTAATATTATTTTTTAAATCTAATTAAATTATATAAAACGTTGAAGGATAAGAGTTAAAATATGTAATAATAATACTTTTTATTACTTAACTTATTAAATAAAATTTCTTTCAATAGGATTAAAATTTATACAAAATTCAATTTGAATCATTTACATCCCTATTTTTTATTATCATAATATATTTTTAATATTATTTTTATTTTATCATTCATATTCTTGTTTTAAAATTTATAAAAAAAAATATTTATAAAACTTTTTTCTTTTCATATTAACTTTGACTATAAACTATTTATAATTAGATATTATTTATTAACTTTTGTGAATGTGGTAAGTTAAACTGTGAATACTGTATATTATTAAGATTATATATATATATATATATATATATATANCTTTTCTTATTCTTTTTATTGTTTATGAGATTTTTGTAATGTACTGATCTTTTAATTATTATTAGTAATTGATTTAATTTTAGTTAATGGTTATTGGGTGGGCCTTAAGCCCATTGAGATTAGAGAAGGGAAAGCTATTTAAGTTCAAATTTCCCTAAATCCTCTCATTTTTCAACTTTCAAGATTTTCTCATCTCTCACTCTCCCAAAATCCCCTCTTCTTCCTTCAATTCTCCACAGCATTTTTTTCAATTATGCATTCACCAAAGTGAAACACTCTACTAAAGGAAGTGAAGAAGCAGGTTGACTCTAGAAGGGGGGTTTGAATAGAGTCATCACACCTTAATTTTCTTTGTGGGTGGATACTATGTAGGTGAAGAAGTAAGCTTATGAGAACTCGAGTTATATTGGTTCACCTTAGTATTTGAGTAAAGAAGAAAAACTCTCACAGAGAGGGTATACAATAAGATGCTCCTGATTGAGACTCTAACTTCACTATGGAAGAATATAACAATGACTTTCTTTCTAAATTTTCTAACAGCTTGTATATGATTGTAGTTGTTATAACTGTTGTCTTGTGCTTGGTGTTTTTGCCTTTGTCATCCTCTGCTTTTGTAGGCTTTCAAAAATATGACCGTTGTAGAAAAATCTTCAACTTTAATATTCTTCACATATATTGATGATAATCTTCTAATATCTTCATGTGTCAGATTACTAAGATTTTTCTCTCAATAATACTTCTTTGGAAACTCTTGATCTGTTGACACCTATTAAAAGGAAATACAGTGCAAATACGAAATATATATTTTTTATAACAGATGAAATATTTCCTTTTATTTACGAGATGATATATTTGATTTTATAACCTCTTATTTAAATCTTCATATCATATTTCATTTTATTCTTTCAAATAATATTTCAATACTTAATTTCCATATTAAGCCAACTAGCCGTTATACGATATACTGTTCTTATGTATTTATAGAATGTTATATAAGCGGCATTTCATTTAGCGTTATTACCAATTATACGATAATTATTTTATAAACGCTTTTCTATTAACCTTTGATTTATTCAAAACTTATTTTCATTTATTATCATCAAAACATATTGTGTGCATGTTATCAAATAGACCGTTCGGGTTCTAATAGGAAGGAATCCTAGTGTGTAATTTTGCAAAGAGATAGTTGAAGTGACATTTGGCAGCTGGAACACTTGGGGATAATCAAATTTACTAGAATTAAGGTAAGAGAAGCTAACTATGCTTTGAGTAATTTTAAATTAAGGAATGAATTAGATTGTGAGTTGATTTTTGTATGAATTAATAGTGTATTTGTGTTGTTGATTTGATTGCTGAATTATTTTATAATTGTGTATGAATGAATGGGATGATGCATAATTTGTGATTGATTTCAAGTTTTTGATTAAGTTTAATGGTTAATCCTTGTTCTGGACGTCGAATTTTTCGTTTGAGTAAAGGATTTTCGCTCGAGCGAGTGACCCTAAGACTGCTCTCGGGTTGATTTTCGCTGGAGCGAGGAGAGCCTCCCTTGAGCGAGAATTTTGATATATTTTTAACTAGAATTTCGAAAAATTTTCTTCATGAAAGTTGTATATATAGATGTTAGCTATCTAATGGCTTTTATTTCATATAAAACAGATATGTATCGCTCAAGATATGATTTTTTTTGTAATTAAAGGTCAAACTGTCTAGAATTACATTTGTTTTTAACTTAGGGACCACTTTTGTTATATTTTTATTTTGAATTTGGAAAAGTGTACTGCATGAAAGTTTTAGGTCTGGATGTTATCTAACTAATGGATTTTATTTTGCGTGAAAGTAATATGTAGAACTCAAGTTATGAATTTTTGAGTGAATAAAGGTCATGCTGTCAAATTTTGAGGTTGCTCGCGGGAGTAATTTCATTTGAGCGAAAATACGGTCGCTTGAGCGAAAAATAATGTCGCTTGAGCGTGAGTTGTTCCGCTTGACCGAAAATGCTCCAGTTTTAAGTTTGCTCTCTGGAACGTTTTCGCTTGAGCGAGACTTGTTCCGCTTGAGCGAAAATATCCTGTTTTCAAATTGATTTTTATGTAAGGATGAACTTAAAAAATATTGTGGAATGAGATATAAACATGTTTTAATTTTCAGTAGGAACCTATTAACTTCAAAAATGATTTAGAATAATTTTGTGTTTATAAACGTATAAGTATAAGATGTTTACTAAAATGAAATTAGAGTTTGTTTTTTATGCAATAAATGTGAAGTTAGATAAATGGAAATAAATTTTGTATTAATGATTGAATAGAGTGTTGTGTTGTAAATGTGCTATGATTGTATGAAATCTTTTGGACTGATATTATTACAAGAGATTGAATGAGAAGAGAAATATGTATGAAATGTTATAATGTAATGAGAATGTTGATTGTCAAGTTTGTGTTTTGAAAATATAATGAATATCTTTGGGGCTGTGATTAATAGAGATGTTGAGATTTGATGTTGTCTTAGATGTGGATTGTTATTGATGTGTTGAATGAGTCAAGTCAAGTAATCACCAAGGGGTGTTATTTGACATAGATTTAGTGTGTATGAGATTATCGAGACCTACTTGTAAGGAGGTATCTAGACTTCTAATGACATTCCTAGTCATATAGACCAGGGTATCATGTGGTGAGAGGTCGATGGAGGTTCCGCTTGCACTATTCCGTGGTGGCTTGGCTATCAGATATGTGCTTGGGAACTACCCTATATGTGGTGACTGAATGGGGATAAAAGGATGTGATGTCATGAAGTGAAAAAGACTATGTAAGGGATAACGTTTATTGCCCGGTTATCGTTAAGCATAACAGGTGTTAGCCTCTGAGGTCAAGGATCTCATACGTAGTTTTCTTTAGGTGTTTGATATGTTTGAATTTTGGTGAAGTGTATAAGTGTAATATGAATTATGTAACTTTTGAGAAGTAATAATGAAAGAGTTACTTTACTTTACTGATATGTAATGAATTAAATATAGAGAGATTATTCTTGATTTATATTAGCTTACCCTTGCTTTTCTTTGTCTTGTGATTTTGTTGGACTGCGATGATCATGTTTCGACACGTGAGTAGATATTTTTACAGGTATTTCTCCAAGAGGATGTGATTCTGATGATTTTGGATAACTGTTTTTAATGTAAACCTTTATATTGAAATGTAAATAGTTTGATTTGGGAAAAAGAATATTATAAAATTTTTGAGAGCGTTTAATTGTTGTGTATACGAATTCTGGTGTGCAAAGTAAAATTTTTATATACTTCTATAAATCATGCATTGTTAAATTCATTGTATTTATGAGCGTAATATTATTGATTTTTGGGTTCGTTACAATTATGGTATTAGAGCAGTTGAGTTCCTTAGAGTGACCTAGGGTATTGGGTTTGCCTTGTTAGCGAAGTTCTATAAGATATTTCTTATGTTGACTTAAGAGAAGTGGATTTGATATGTTTTGTTGGGTAACTGGTTCTAAATGAATTTTTGTTATGATGTAATGAATCTAAGTATATTCTAATTTATCTTCTCTCTTAAAATGTTAGAATTATTCTAGTTTGGTGAAAGTTTTGTATTCCTTCATGGTAGAAAGTTTAAAGTGTTGTTTGATTTGGAGCGACACACTCCTTTGTGTTAAATGCTTGTTTAATGTGTTGGGTTTGCTTGTGTAAGAGTTATCTTATGATCTTTTGTTTTCTGCATTAACTGTTTATATAGTGAAAGTATCTTGGATTTGTGTCTGATGTCCAATAAGATTGAAGGGACACAAATTTAAGGTGAATTTGATTCGTTTACCTCTTTGGGATCTAGATGTAATTTTAGGAACAGGTTAGTCGTCTACAAACCATATCCTTATAGATCGTAGTTTGAAGAAGTTGATCTTTCCAAATCCCTTGGAGAGTGAGTTGCTATCTACTGATCAAATTCTGAAGGAACCGAAGGAGGTACGACATGCTACATGATTCTTATACAAGGGGAGGACAATCCAGTTAAGATGATGAATTTTATCTTAGTGGTATAGGTGTTCATGAAGGTATTTCTTGAAGAGGTCCCAAACTACCTTCTAAGCGAGAGGTAGAGTTCTCTATTGATTTGATTACAAGAGCAAGATCGGTATCCATAGCACCGTCCTGTATGGCACCGGTAAAGTTGGTGGAGTTAATGAAGCAAATTGAAGATCTTCTAAATAAGGAGTTCATCCGACCTAGCGTGTTACCATGGGACGCTCTAGTACTGTTGGTAAAGAAGAAGAAAGGGGGATTGAGACTCTTCATCGATTATTGGCAGTTGAATAAATTTGTGATAAAGAATAAGTATATGTTGTCTCAGATAAATGACTTGTTAAACTAGTTGCATGGAGCAGTGGTGTTTTCAAATATCGACCTTTGATCGTGCTACCATCCGATTTTTGGTTAAGGTTGAGGATATGCAGAAGACAATATTTTGTTTCAGATATGAACATTTTGAGTTCGTAGTGATGCTGTTTGGAGTGACGAATGCACCTACTATATTCATGGATTACATGACCACGATCTTTCGTCCATTCTTGGATAAATTTGTCGTTGTATTCATCAATGATATTCTTATCTACTCTCATACTTTGGAGGAACATGAGAGTCTTTTGAGATTTGTGCTGAGCATCTTGAGGGAGAATCAACTATATGTGAAGATGAGTAAATGTGAGTTGTGGATGATTGAAGTCAAATTCTTAGAGCAAGTCATTTCTTCTCAAGGCATCGCAGTGGGAGCGTCCGACTACTGTATCTGAGGTCAGGAGTTTTGTGAGTTTAACAAGGTATTACCACCGATTCATCGAGGGATTTTCTAGAATTATTTCTCCGTTGACTCAATTAACTAGTAAAGACCGACCCTTCGCGTGGACAGAAAAGTGTGAACAAGCTTTTCGGGAAATGAAACAGAAGTTGACTAGTTCGCCAGTGTTGTCGAACCAGACATGGGTAAACCTTTCAAGGTATTTTGTGATGCGTCTTACCAGGGACTAGGGTGCGTCCATCATGCAAGAGAAAAGAGTAGTGGCATATGCATCCCGACAATTGAAGATTCATGAGAGAAATTACCCAAGGCACGACCTAGAGTTGGTAGTTGTAGTCTTTGCTCTCAAGATGTGGAGACACTATCTTTACGGAGCAAGGTTTGATGTATTCAGCGATCACAAGAACTTGAAGTATCTATTTGACCAGAAAGAGTTGAATATGAGGCAAAGGCGATGGATGGAGTTCTTAAAGGATTACGATTTCCAATTAATATACCATCCTGGGAAGGCTAATGTGGTAGCAGATGCATTGAGTAGGAAGACGATAACAACTTCGCTTATGATAATTAAGGAGTTGGAAATGATTGAGAAGTTTAGAGATATGAGACTTAGCATGAAAATATCTCCTGGCATGATTAGTTGTAGTGGATTGGTACTAACTAGTGATTTTCTCACAATAGTGAAGGAAGAGCAATCAATAGACCCCACATTAAAGGAGATTATTGGAGCTTTGGGGATAGAGAAAATAGTAGAATTTAAAATGGATTCTAGTGAAGTATTGAGATTCAGGAACAGAGTATGCATCCCAACTGATAAAGGATTGAAGAGAATGATTTTGGAGGAAGGTCATAAGAGTAAATTCGGTATTCATCCTAGAGTGCATAAGATGTATTAGGACTCCATTATGTTGGTATAAGGACAAAGAGAGAGACAGTTTGGATTGGACCGGAATTAATTCAGCAAACTACAGAAAAAGTTAAAATGATTCAGAAGAGGATGAGAGTTTCTTAGAGCCGGGAGAAGTCATATGCAAATCAGAGGAGGCGGATCACGTGTTCGTCAAAGTATCACCGACAACTGGAATAGGGAGAGCTATCAAATCTAGGAAGTTAACCCCTAAATTTATTGGTCCTTATCAGATTCTTCGACATGTTGGTCCCGTTACCTATGAACTTGCATTACCACCTCATTTAGCGCGATTGCACAATGTATTTCATGTATCTCAATTGCGAAAATATGTACCAGATCCCAACCATATTTCAGAATCTGAGGATATTCAAATTTGAGAGGATCTATCCTTCGAAGTAATGTCAGATCGAATAATGGAAAATATCAAAAACAGCTTAGAGAGAGATCCATTAGAATGGTGAAAGTGTTGTGGGTACTCAGACTGGCGACTTTACTTGGAAGTTGGAAGAAGAAATGAAAGTGTCATATCCTTCTTTGTTTTGTTGGTAAGTATAATTTTCGAGGACGAAAATTCTTGTTGTTGGGGAGATTGTAATGTACTGATTTTTTAATTATTATTAGTAATTGATTTAATTTTAGTTAATGGTTATTGGGTGGGCCTTAAGCCCATTGAGATTAGAGAAGGGAAAGCTATTTAAGTTCAAATTTCTCTAAACCCTCTCATTTTTCAACTTTCCAGATTTCCTCATCTCACACTCTCCCAAAATCCTCTCTTCTTCCTTCAATTCTCCACAACATTTTTCTCAATTATGCATCCACCAAAGTGAAACACTCTACTAAAGGGAGGAATCCTAGTGTGTAATTTTGCAAAGAGATAGTTGAAGTGACATTTGGCAGCTGGAACACTTGGGGATAATCAAATTTACTAGAATTAAGGTAAGAGAAGCTAACTATGCTTTGAGTAATTTTAAATTAAGGAATGAATTAGATTGTGAGTTGATTTTTGTATGAATTAATAGTGTATTTGTGTTGTTGTTGATTTGATTGCTGAATTATTTTGTAATTGTGTATGAATGAATGGGATGATGCATAATTTGTGATTGATTTCAAGTTTTTGATTAAGTTTAATGGTTAATCCTTATTTTGGACGTCGAGTTTTTCGCTTGAGTAAAGGATTTTCGCTCGAGCGAGTGACCCTAAGACTGCTCTCGGGTTGATTTTCGCTGGAGCGAGGAGAGCCTCGTTTAAGCGAGAATTTTGATATATTTTTAATTGGAATTTCGAAAAATTTTCTTCATGAAAGTTGTAGATATAGAAGTTAGCTATCTAATGGCTTTTATTTCATATAAAACAGATATGTATCGCTCAAGATATGATTTTTTTTGTAATTAAAGGTCAAACTGTCTAGAATTACATTTGTTTTTAACTTAGGGACCACTTTTGTCATTTATTTTGAATTTGGAAAAGTGTACTGGATGAAAGTTTTAGGTCTGGATGTTATCTAACTAATTGATTTTATTTCGCGTGAAAGTAATATGTAGAACTCAAGTTATGAGTTTTTGAGTGAATAAAGGTCATGCTGTCAAATTTTGAAGTTGCTCGCGGGAGTAATTTCGCTTGAGCGAAAATACTGTCGCTTGAGCGAAAAATACTGTCGCTTGAGCGAGAGTTGTTCCGCTTGAGCGAAAATGCTCCAGTTTTAAGTTTGCTCTCTGGAACGTTTTTGCTTGAGCGAGACTTGTTCCGCTTGAGCGAAAATATCCTGTTTTCAAATTGATTTTTATGTAAGGATGAACTTAAAAAATATTGTGGAGTGAGATATAAACATGTTTTAATTTTTAGTAGGAACCTATTAACTTCAAAAATGATTTAGAATAATTTTTTGTTTTTAAACGTATAAGTATATGATGTTTACTAAAATGAAATTAGAGTTTGTTTTTTATGCAATAAATGTGGAGTTAGATAAATGGAAATAAATTATGTATTAATGATTGAATAGAGTGTTGTGTTGTAAATGAGCTATGATTGTATGAAATCTTGTGGACTGATATTATTACAAGGGATTGAATGAGAAGAGAAATATGTATGAAATGTTATAATGTAATGAGAATGTTGATTGTCAAGTTTGTGTTTTGAAAATATAATGAATATCTTTGGGAATGTGATTAATAGAGATGTTGAGATTTGATGTTGTCTTAGATGTGGAGTGTTATTGATGTGTTGAATGAGTCAAGTCAAGTAATCACCAAGGGGTGTTATTTGACATAGATTTAGTGTGTATAAGATTATCGAGACTTACTTGTAAGGAGGTATCCAGACTTCTAATGACATTCCTAGTCATATAGACTGGGGTATCATGTGGTGAGAGGTCGATGGAGGTTCCGCTTGCACTATTCCGTGGTGGCTTGGCTATCAGATATGTGCTTGGGAACTACCCTGTATGTGGTGCCTGAATGGGGATAAACGGATGTGATGTCCTGAGGTGAAAAAGACTATGTAAGGGATAACGTTTATTTCCCGGTTACCGTTAAGCATAACAGGTGTTAGCCTCTAAGGTCAAGGATCTCATGCGTTATCCGGATGAGTCTGTCTAGTTTTCTTTAGGTGTTTGATTGATATGTTTGAATTTTGGGGAAATGTATAATTGTAATATGAATTATGTAACTTTTGAGAAGTAATAATGAAAGAGTTATTTTACTTTACTGATATGTAATGAATTAAATATAGAGAGATTATTCTTATATTAGCTTACCCTTACTTTTCTTTGTCATGTGATTTTGTTGGACTGCGATGATCGTGTTTCGACACGTGAGTAGATATTTTTACAGATATTTCTCCAAGAGGATGTGATTCTAATGATTTTGGATAACTGTTTTTAATGTAAACTTTATATTAAAATGTAAATAGTTTGATTTGCGAAAAAGAATATTATAAAATTTTTGAAAGCGTTTAATTGTTGTGTATACGAATTCTGGTGTGCAAAGTAAAATTTTTTATATACTTCTATAAATTATGCGTTATTATATTAATTGTATTTATGAATGTAATATTATTGATTTTTGAGTTCATTACAATTTTAATATTTATTTTAATAATAAAATATACATATTTTATATATATATATATATATATTAATTTAATCATATTATATAACATCTCTGATTTCTAATATACATTAGTTTAAAGAAGTTAAAATATAAAATTTGAAAAATCAAATTAAATATTAAGTTGCACTAAAAATTGTTAAGATTTATTTTCAATACTATTCACGCGATATAATTTGAAAACATATTTTCAGTGAATAATAAATTTATTTTTTTATAACATAAATAATGAGATATTTCCTTCAAAATATAATTACATGCATAAATAATAATGTTTATTTTAAATTTATATATTAAAATATCAATTAAAAATAAAATTTAGTTTAAAAATAATATTTTTATAAGTTTCAAATAAAAAAAATTACAAACAACCTTATGTCTTGTGTTAAATAATGTAATTTAGATAATATTTAATGTTGGCACGAGCATGTATAAATATTTTTAATAAATATTAAATACAAATATAAAAATTATACGAATTTAAAACTAGTTAAATATATAATAACATTGATTGATATAAATTAAAAAAAAATTATATAATATAATAAAATAAAAACAAAAACTAAGCGTATTCAATTTTACATTTTTAGTTGTTAATTGGTACATATATAGTATAATACTTATATTATATGCACTCAAAAGTCATTAATGTAATAATAATACCATATTTGTAACAATTTTTACCAAAAATAAAAAATAATTTGTAACACTATTATTATTAAAAAAATATCATAATTATAATTAGAAGTATTCAGGTATCATTTGGTTTAATTTTTAACTTAAAAATATGTTTAAATTAAATATAAAAATTTAATATAATTCGATTTGAAAAAAAAAAAAATCTAAACTAATTTAAACTAATTTTAACAATTTAGGTAAGAATGGTTTTATGATTTTTAATTTTTAATTTTATTTTATTTTATTTTATTTCATATTAAAAATGAATTTATTTTTTTTTTAAAATAAAATTTTGAATTTTAAATAAAATAGAAAAATAATAATATTTATTATATGAATATTAAAATATATCATAAAATAATAAATATAAAATAAAAATAAAAAGATAAAAAATAAAATTAAGAAAAATTTATTATTTGAAAAAAAATTTAAATAGAAAATAAGAATATATAATAAAAATAAATTGAGATAAAGATTATAACGTAATAACAAATTATAACTAAATTAAACCAAAATTGTTCGACAATTCGGTTCTGAACTCTTAGTTATAATTTATTTTAAGATTTAGAAATCTATTAGATTCAGATATGAATAGTTATAATTAACATTATCAAGAATCAAATCCAGCATAAATTAAAATACAGGGTTTCAAAATAGTAAATAATTTCCACATTTATTATTGTTATTTTAATGAAAAATAAACAAAAGAGTATAACAGTACATGATTCCTGTGGAATAACAACTGTAATCAGTTACTACCATTCTTGTTCTTGGAAATATTGGAAACTTAATAACGAGAAGATGAATATAGCCAAAATTGTGATCCAAATACGAAATATCTTATAAGGCTATTTGACTTCTATTGTGTGTTTGGGTCATCGTTTGGGTCGTCCTCCATTTATACGCGTCTTCTCTCAACGAAACTCGGGACACCAGAGGCGAGAAACAGCCAGCGAGCGAGAGAGGACCGTAAATTCGGTGCTGACGTTTTGATTCATCTGCTCTGTTCTCTTGAATTCAACGCCTATCAGGCACGTCGTTTCGAATTTCCTTCCTAGATTTTTTTTGTTTATTGATTCCTCTGTTTGTCTCAATTATGTTTGAATTGAGTTCTTGCAGGGAGCACCATGGCTGCCACGGTGAAACAGATGGCTCTCATCGTTGCATTTTTGGGCGTGGTGTCCTTCATTTTGGGAGTTGTTGCTGAAAACAAAAAGGTAACGGTCCAAACATTTTGAATCTAAAGAGTGATTAATTTATACGAATTTCGCAAGATTTTTAGTTGTGAGTGTCATTGTTGAGGCCTTCGATACCTTAATATTGCAGAAAACCGATGTGGTCCTAATTGAGGTTTGGGGGACTTGTTACACCTTAAATTTTCTGCCAATTACATACCACAATTTGAAAAATTTATCCAATTTGATGTAGGAAAATTGTAGGATAAAATTCAGATGTAGTTGTTTAGGTGCTTTTGCTGTTGATCTCCAAGCAGAATTGGAGTTTCACCCATTGCAGTTTAAGTTTCATTTCAATATCCTGCGAAATATAGATTTGCATTAAAGGTGAACATGTGTTACTAGCATAGAACTTCAATGTTTTTGGGAGGATAACACTCCAGACACATGTATAATTTGGCTAATTTTTTTTTCAAATGGAAAAATAATCTAAAAATATGCTGATTAAGTATTAGAAAACATTTTCTTTGAAAATATTTTCAAAGAAAAAGGCCAAAATTTAAAAATTAAAAAAATGTATTTTTTTAATATCTCTTTTCTTGTTCTGATCATGAACAATGGGGTCCATGAAATCATCGCTCCTAAGAATTTGTTAATGGTTTCCATCACTGACCTGAGAACCTCTGTCTTGAGACAAAAATGAAAACAAGAAGTAAAATCAAATTATCTTAGCATATTGAATATGAAATCTATTTTCAGATT
This sequence comes from Macrotyloma uniflorum, assembly GCA_016859785.1. Taxonomy (NCBI): domain Eukaryota; kingdom Viridiplantae; phylum Streptophyta; class Magnoliopsida; order Fabales; family Fabaceae; genus Macrotyloma; species Macrotyloma uniflorum. The sequence goes on along the minus strand of BDMB01000099.1, from coordinate 453,256 downwards.
GAAAATGTTTTTGCAAACCCCTAAATATTGATCTAAAACTATTGATGCTTAAGGATAATAATACACATTAAAAAAATTTTATTAAATAAGGATGTATGTGAAGAATTAACAAGATTTGAAATCTGTAAAACATATATATAGAAAGGGTTAAACATATTTTTGGAACCGAGCACAACAGTGTGGAGATTCATTTGCATTATTAGGAATAATTTAAATTATATGTCAAGTGCATTTCATATACGAGGTGATCTAATGGACTCATTATATCCTTGTAGGATCAATGTGATTTCTTTTTGTAGCTAGTTGTTGATTCACTTACCACTTTTTTTCTGCGTTGACAGCTATACTGATTCTATTATTATGTGTGTGCAATGACATACACATAAAATGTCTTTGCCGTTTTGTTACAGCCTGCAGCTGGAACACCTGTGACTAGTTTGGATGGTGACTCTGTCACCTGCAAGTACCCCAAGGATCCAACTGTTGTATTGGGATATCTTTCTGTGGCTTTTCTTGTTGCATCCACTGTGGTTGGGTATCTGTCTTTGTTTTACCCATACAAAGGAAAGTCCATTCCACAAGGGGTTCTGTTTAAACACACCACTTTCACTGTGTTCTTCAACATTTCTTTGTAAGTACTGCTTCCTGATCTTTGTTTGTCAATTCTCATGATGAAATCTTCAGGTATTAAATTATAATGCATGATATTAGTACTTCTTTTCTTGTTTTTCCAACATTCATGGAAATGGAAGATTCAAAGATAGATACTGATTTGAGCATATTTTATGAACAAAATCAGAAACATTTAACATACTTAGTCTGTGTGCCATAGACTTTTATGAATATTTCAATTACTATGTGATTTATTCAATGTAAAATCTAAAATACTTATTTTACTTTTTAAAAATGAACTTGCATTTGGGCAATTGAATACAAAACACGTGTGTTGGTCCAAGCAGAATACACCTATTATGTGGACATGCTAAATGTAGAACGGTAATAGATGGACTATGGTAGTAAACCACCATGGTAAATTCTTTGCAAAAGATTTTTCTGTTGATCATAATGACATTAGTTGTTCTTGATGTTGGGACTACCATGCATTCCATGAAAAAAATCAGCAGAAGAATTACTGGGGCCTACCTATTGGTGGTTTTGATTTTTGATTTATGTTACTGCAAGATGTGATAACTATGACTTTCTTATCTCTACATTGTTCTCATTTTTTCATAAATGACTTTTCTTCTACGCAAACATGTATCTACTTAGGTTCACAGCCGGATTAGCTGCAGCTTTGCTGTTATGGCCAACAATCACCGAACAGCTTCACCTGTCACGCAATGTACACCATGATGTCAAATATGAATGCCCTACAGCCAAAACTGGTCTCCTTGGAGGTGGTGCCTTTTTGTCCCTTGATTCATCTCTCCTGTGGTTGATTGCCCTCATGTTAGCTGGAAATGCTCGTGAGGACTTCTTTGAGGAAGAAGTCAATGGTGACAAAGGTGAATATGGCACAGCCTCCTCTGATAATTATTATGATGCTGATTCAGGATTGAAGGGGAGTGCCTGAAGTGTGCTACTAAGTAGAAATAAATGTTGAAGTGGTACTTCTCTGTTTCCTTTTAATATATATCATTCTGAACGATTCCTTGAAATATTGAATGTACATACTTTAAATGGTTGTTCTCGGTGAACATTTACTGTGATTTAGCACTACTGAAGAAACACATAGTTGTTTATAATTTGGACTTCTTCTCTATAAATCTCTCTTCTTTTCATCCTTGAATTTTCCACAGATTTATTTCAGGGCGACCTTGTGATCGATGGATTTTTTTTTTGCTTCCTTTTGAAATGTTTTAGTCTTCAAGGCTACTGGGGTTATCTGTAGCCTAATTTGAAATTCAATTCTAGTATTCTTAATTTTTATAGCTTACTACGGTTATGTTAAAAGTAACTTTAATCCAGAAGATACAATGAAAAATTATTTTCTTATATAGCCATGTCTACTTAGATTAGTAGGAGGTGGAGACAAATATAGTGATTAAGCCTACAACCATGGAAGATGCTAGAACTAAAAGTAAAAATAAAGTAAATTACGTAAGAAAAAGGACTCTTGTTGACCTGAATTCTTGAGATATTTGGTAAGGAATTAACATTTTTTTTTAATTTAAATTATACTTATTCTGCATCGATATTTTAGGTCGCTAAGATATTCTTTTTATATAAAAAAAATTAATTTCCTAACGAGTGTTTAAAGATAATATTTTCTAACGGAAAATAACCGGATCTTGCGAGTTTGAATTGTAAATAAAACCGTTATATCTTGTAGAGATCCGTGAGTGTAACGGATTCAAGTAATATTTTCTAACGGAAAATAACCGGGTCTTGTGAGTTTGAATTGTAAATAAAACCGTTATATCTTGTAGAGATCCGTGAGTGTAACGGATTCAAGTGGTTACTTGATCATATATTTAAGACCATTTTGCTACTTCAATTTTATAATAAAAAAATAATAATTGAATTTATTTTAATTTATTTTATATATTTTTTCTTAAATAGTACGATTTGATTTAAATTTTAAATAAAAAATTAAATTAAATAGAATAAATTGATTATTATATTTAAATATAAAATTATATTTTAAAAATTAAATAATAATTAAAATAATATATCTATACATTTTATAAAAATTATTTTTTTATTATATTATCTGTAAAAGAAATTTTTTTTAATTATTTTTTGTGTTATATTTTTTTTATTGTTCTAATTATTTAAAAAAAAATTAATTCTTATTTAAAATATATTTTATTAATATTATTATCTATAATTTTCTTTTTCTTTTCTTTATCAATTTTTTTTTACTCATAAAATTATATATTAATTAATTTTTATTTTCTTTTGAAAATATATTTTATTTATATTAATTAAAATAAACACAAAAAATTTATTAAAAAATAATAAAATAAAAAATATAAACACATAATTAGATCTATATTTTTTTAATATTTATAATATATTTATATTTATAGAATTTGTATTATAATTTTAAATATAAAATTATATATTTTATATATAAATATAAAACCAATTAAAATTATAAATAAAAATAATAATTATAAAAATAAAATTTATAAAATATTTTTATATTTATTAAATTTTTATTATAAAATATGTAATAATTTAAAAAAAAATTAAAAATTCTATAATAATAAAAATTATCCCTTTAAACCAAATTACCAATATTAATTTAATTAAGTTCAAACTTTATATGAAATTAAAACTAAAATTATATTTAATTAAAATAAATATTTGATAAAAAATAAAATTTATCATAATATCCTTAAAGTACTATATATTAAAAGTAATGATATTTTTTTTAATAGAAGTAATAATAACATTATCAATAAAAATAGTAAATAACAACTTTATAATAATAATATTTAAAAAAATCAATATTAATTTTTTATTTTTTTATTCCTCTTTAATAAAATAATTTGTTAATTTTACTCTATTTTTTATTTTTATTTTTTTTCATTTCTTTTCTTACTAACAATTTCTTTTATATTTCTCACTCACTATTATTTAGGAGATATATGAGATATTCAATTTTTCCCACATAAAATTTTGAATTGTCCATCTTTAGTTTTTTAGCTGAAATTCGTCGTGATCAAATATTCTACAACTATTCTTTATTTCACCATATAAGGATTTTAGTAAATTAAACAAACATCAGATTGATTAATCACCCTATATATATTAATTAAATTATCTTGTTATATTAAATATGATATTATTTTTCATATTATATTAATAAAAAAAAATATTAATTAATTATAAATTATTTTAAATATATTTTTCAAGATAAGAATTTGTTTGAGGAAGGGCATTAGCCTCAATCATTTCTTGAGTTTCAACTTTAACTTGAGGTTTAGGGTGTTATTCCATGATCTTTTCAATAAGATAAATCATTTTACATTCAAAGAAAATATGCTTCATTTCATCTTAGATAGAATTCAAGGTATGTCCAAAGAGGGAGAGGATCTTGCATAGATGGATGTTATCGGGTAGGCTATATTTACAAGATGTCAACCTAAGTCGAAGAGATCATGCACGAAGGTGACCTGAGAGTCATCGAAGTACAACAGATGACATTTCTTCAAAAAATTAGAGACAAAAACAACTTTAAAATCTTCTCTAGAAATTATCCCACTAGATGTTGTTGTATCTTTAACAAAGGTATCTATAGTATAATTGTAGATATACTATTTTAAAAAGAGCTTTGCATCGAGTTCGATAAGTGTCCTCTTGAAGTTCTCATCATCAAGAACTGAATTCTAATCATAGAACAAATTCAACATTGGACATATGGGAGTTGAAAATTGTCAGTTCTCAAGATGCAAGGCTACTTGCTTCTAAGGGTGAAGGTTTATCGGGGGTAGAAAGGGTGAAATATGGTACGAGAACTATAACCATTGAGTGCTTGGTTCCAGACAATTGGCTAGTAGTGGAGAACACCGTACTTAGTGAAGTAGAAGTCCTTAGGTAGAGTCAGACACAAATTTTTTAGTATCATTGGAAGAAAATTCTAATAGTAGGGATAAATATGGATATGACCACTTTGGTAATGACTAATAATGGGAAGAGGAGAGGCATCCAACATACTTATCTCCATGGTTTTATTTAGTTTTACTACCTCCACAACTTATTAAAGGTGAAGTCACCTGTACACTCTTTATGTTAAGGTGCACATAAAAAAATATCATTAAGGTGGTAGGAATAGGACCGTTAAAGCAAACAACCTGCATGATGTCTGGGTATGGAACATAAGTTCCCTTCATCCGAATAAGACTAGGATGAACTTCTTGCTTTTAGACGAGGATAGGAAAAAGGGTGATGCCATCTAATGCTAAAGTTGAATAAAGGATAAATTCCACACCTATGGAAGGCATAAAAAATCTCCACTCCACAAGATTCTAGCTCATTTATATCAACCTTGTGTTCAATGTAGAGCTTGATGAGTTGCTTGGGAGTGCGAGGCACCATTTTGCGATTGGTCATCATGTTCTTAATCTCCTAGAAGGACAAGCCTAAAACCATGGTCATAGAAAGAGTGGGTGTTTGAGGAGAGTTTTTTTAGGAAGGGGAGGGGAGAGCAAACGATATTTTTTCAAAAGGAAAATGATAGTGTAAAGGCTAAGTTTTGTGCTAAGGTTGTTTTTTATACCAAGGAAAATAATTGGTATGCATTCTAGGGGTAAGTTATAATGCATTAAATGCATGGCTATCAATTTTAGAGACGTGGGTAACTGAAGGGTCAAGATTTTAGGTAGGAGTTTCTCTTTTGATTTGCCATTTGGGCTACAGTCCATTTGAGCTCAATGTTTGGTGTCTTTTTTCTTAAGACATCATGGGTAATACATATGTGCATGTTGATAGTCTAGTAGACAGTTTGTCTTAGACACTCCATACATAATTATGTATGTTATCATTAGACAATGTGTCTTCTGACAACAAATTTGTTCTTATAAACATTAATAACTCTTTTACTAGTAGATTTTAGACGTACTAGTTTGTCTTTTGCCAAGGGTTTTGTAAAAATATTAGCAAGTTGATCTAGAGTTCCTTTTTTAACATGGTCCCTTATAAAATGGTGTTTAATTTTTATGTGTTTTGCCTTAGAATGAAGTAAGTGATTCTTAGATTAACTAATAGAAACATTATTATCACATAAAATAGGAATGTTATCCTCATAAATGTTATAGTCTTAGTTGAATCTTGATGCAGAGTAGTTATGAGCAACAATTGGTTGTTGAGATGTATTCTAATTTAGTTGTAGACAATGTCATGGTTCTTTATTTCTTGTTGGCCCAAGAGACAAGATTCCCTCTTATAAAGTACATCCTCTACTTGTACTCTTTCGTTTGATTTTGTCTCCAACGTAATTAGTGTTATAGTAACCGTGTTTAACCTTAAATTTTCTATTCCTATAGTAACCGTGTTTAACCTTAAATTTTCTATTCCCTTAAAGTACTGACTAACATTAGATGTTCCAATGAGACCAGCCTTAGATGTTCCAATAGGACCCCAGCTTGTAAATAAATAAAAAAAAAAGAGATGAAAAACAATTTTTCAAACCTTTTGATTTTTAGGATCTAGGGCTTTCTTAGGCTCATTAAAGACACAAAAATCAACAACAACATGATAACAAGAGAGTTTTCAAATCATCTTCGCAACTATATTGTTTATCTAGTAAAAATAAGTTTTCAACTGGCAGATGAGGGAACAAGGCAAGTGAAAACATGAGAAAAAGGAAAGTGAGGTTTGTTTGAAGTGGAAATTTTTTTTGCCTTAAGAAAAAAGACATAGGAAAGTGATTTTTTTTTGTAATGTTTGAATTGTGATTATTATGTTTGTAAAATCTATTTCGAAAAATTATCATTTTTTTTTATAATCAAACTTTAAGTCCATTCCAATCTACTTATCTTTTAATAACTAGAAAAAAGAAAATTGAATTGTCCAATGTACTTTATAAAAAGAAAATAGTTTGAAAATTCAACATTAAATATAATACAACCCCCTTGTGTTTTTTCTATTTTACAGAATATGTGCATTGTTTGAAACATCTATGAATTATAATAATGTGGATTCTTATGATTTGTCATGATATACTTATGAGTTACTTTGTATATTGTGAAAAATCTATGTAATAGTTTAGCAGTATAAAAATTTTGGTTATGTTTAATTATTTGAGAAGTCTAAGTAATGACTCAACCCTTTGAAAATTTACGTTATACTTGGTCAATTAAGACATACAAAAAGTTATGTATTTTTGTATTGTCATTTGTACTTCATTCATAATTTTCTTAGGAGTAGATCTAAATCTTTTTAAGAAGTTTTCTATAGTTTTTTATTTTTTTTTAGGAGTTTATAGTGAGAATCTTTTATTTGATTGAGATAGGGGCTACCATAACTAGATATACTAACCTAATTGAGCCATAATTGATTACGTTATAATTGAAAGTGAATTTTAAGAGTTTGTTTCTAGTATGATTTAATTCATATTTCTAAAGTACTTCATATGCAAACTGTTTATGTGATGACACCATATACATTTAGAGGTAAGTATTTTAATACATTTGAGTCTACGTAAGTTTATGATGGAGAATGTATTGATGTTTGTCCCTATTTAGATCTATTACAACCTTCTCATATGTGATTTTAACATCACATTCTTTTTTTTATTATTTTATTTGAATTTTAACCTTTATGACTTTAATAAAAAAGAAAAGATTGAACATATCAAATTAAATTTTTTTTTTTATCTTAGATATGTTATCTTTATTATTTATTTATTTTAATTTTGATTTGAATGATTTTGAAATTTTTATAATTATTTTATTAAAAAATTGTAAAATCTAAAATAGTGTCTAATAATATTTTATTTTATTATTTTTATGAGTTTTGTTTAAAAAAATGAAAATATATTATTGTTTTCTTTATATATATATATTATTTATTTAAGACACACATTTTATAATTGAATAATATTTATTTTCTAATCTTTAGAAAAGATCTCGTTAATAGGGTTGACTTTTTTAAGATCATCTCTCGTAGGAGATGTTTCACCGATTGCTTAAATTTGCTTGAAGCAACTTTTTTCATTGAAAATTATGACCTGACACCTAAAATTGCTTAAAAATTGAATAAAGTTGCTTAGTAAAATAATTAGAAAAACACAAACAATAATGAAATTGAAACCAACAATAAAATTGAAAGAAAAATACAATGACCTATGAGATTCATGAAAAAAACATAAAAAAAAAAAACTAGAACCACATAATAGTGAAACTGCCATCTACCAACATGAAAAAAAAAATATTCCATCATAACTTTTAGAAAACAAGAAAAATTAATATAAATAAAGTAGAATATTTTGGTTATTTTTCTTTTCACTTTTCAACGAAAGAAATTGCATCTTTCATACCTTAATATCATTCATCTTCAATATCGCAAATCAAAACACTGACATAAAAACAAATATCACAAACCGAGCAAATTTAGGGGTGCAAAAATTTGTGTAGTAAAAATCTAGTGGGAAGAAGAAAGGATAAAATTTGTTGGAAATTTTGGAAAAGGGGAGGAAAGCATGCTTTATGTAAAATTTTGGAAAACATAGAAGACTTAGCATAAACAAAAGTTGGACTACTAGATGGTGATAATAAAAAAATTACGCTAGAGTAAGTAATGGAGAAAAATTTAACATTGCATAATGATAATAAAAACCTTAATGATATTATAAATTGTAACGCTATAAAAACGTTACGAGGAGTTAAAAAAATTTCTCACATGTTCTTTATCTCAATATTTGCTTGTATTTTTTTAATGTTATAGATTTTAATCAATTTTATTATTAGTATTATTATAATTTACTAAAAAATCAAGCATATTAGGTAAGTGAAAATTCTCAAAATATCCAAAATTATATATATTTGCCATTATTTTTAAGTTTCCACCATCTCAAATTACATTAAACATGAGTGTTATCCCTCTTTCATCCAACATAGAATCTTTTTCACCAATTAAATTTGATACTATCTAACTTGATAAAAATGGTAAGAATATATCTAAAAGAAAATCTTGTGTAACATTCTCGGTGCTACAAGACATAGTTCTAATTCGGTCATGGTTGAATGTGTCAAAGGGCCCAATTATTGGAGTTGATCAATCATTAATTCAATATTGGGACCAGACCATATCAAAGAAACCTACAACAATGACGATGAGCTTGGTATTTTCATAAAGAGGACAATAAGTTAATTAAAATCTTGATGGAGTAAACTTCATCCTAAAGTTCAAAAGTTTAATGCATACTACAAGCAAGCCATCAATCAAAGGAAAAGTGGTTGGGCTGAGAAGAATGTTATATCATTTGCACACATAAGATTTTTATGGAAGATTTCAAAAGGGAAAAAAAATTGAATACAAACATGCTTGATTGTTGTTAAGAGATAAACCACGATGTCACTCGATATTTGCGGATGATTCTTCAAAAAGATCTAAGGTTTCAGTTTCAGGCAAATATTCATCACCTTCTAACCTAGAGACACCATTGAAGTTGAGGCAATACATGTGTTCATCACCAAAGAAGAAAGGTTGTTCATCAAAATTGTGAACAAGGTCATCGTCGATTATTCAATGATTATTTTTCTAAAAATCCTATGTCCACAAAAACTTAGTTTCAAAGAAGATTTCTCACATGGAGAGATATCTTTCTGAGAATTGTAGAGGCTTGTTCGCATATTGGCTTATGGCTCACCCATTGATAGAGTGGATGAATATATTTGAAATGGTGAAAACACTATACTGGAATGCTTACAATGATTTGTATCAAACATCTATGTCATCTTTAGAGATGAGTACTTGAGGAGGCCTAACAACAAAGACACCGACTACTACAAATGGGAGCGACATGATTTTTTTAACTATGTTAGGATCAATTGATTACATGCATTGGGAATGGAAAAATTGTCCAATTGCATGGAAAGATCAATTTTTCAAAATGATCATGTTAACATGTTCAAGAAGTTGTGACATCACAATATTTGTAGATTTGACATGCATTTTTTTGGAACTACAAGGTCAAACAATGACATTATTATTATGTTAGGTATTGCATCTAGGGTGTAATACACAAAAGGAGACACAATATGATATGAGACATTATTTAGTGAATGACATTTATTTAGATTTTGACCCATTTGTGAAAACTATTTCAATGCTATAAGGAGAAAAGATAAAATATTTGTACAAGAATAAGAGTCACTAAAAAAAGGTGTTAAATTTGTATTTAAAGTACTCCAATCTAGACTCACAATCATATTTAATCTATCACATTATTAGGATGTTCATATAATGAAAAATATAACTTATACATGTATCATATTACATAATATATTATTGAAGACAACAAATATATTATTAATTATAATATTATAAAAAAATATGTCAATTATATTTTTTATTTTTCATTATAATTTTAAATCTACATATTTTAAAAGAAAAAATAATTTAAAATAAAAATTCTTTGAAATAGATTAAAAAAAATAAAAAAATAATAATGAAATTTAATTTTATGTAATATATTTTATTTTTTAATATTATTTTTTTATCCTTGTAAAGGTACCATTTAAGATTATTAATTTGATATTTTAAATTGAATTATTATTTTGTTATTAATTTAAGTAATTCATTTTCAAATAAAAAATAATTAATACGGAAAATTAACTAAATTTTTATTAATAAAAATAATTAAAACTTTCACAAAAGCTATTAGTTAATTAAATTTTATTTAATTTATATTAATAATATTATTGTGTACAAATATAAATAAAAAAATAAAAAAATATTGAAATGAAATTGAGTGTAAATTGTGTAAGATCCTTTCTAATATGGAAAGTAATTGATGAGAGTTGTAAAAATAAAAAATAAAAGAGTAAGTCAGTTATGTGTTTTCTTTTCCCTCCTTTTGTCTTTCTATCCATAAAGAAACCCTATTTCAGAATTTTGCTCCCTCCCTCGCTCACATACCCTGACTTGCGCCACTCTGTTTCGGGTTCCACTCAGAGCAACTCCACGCTTTGAAGCTGGTCGGGTCGGGTCACACATGGCTACCACCACACCACATGCCCAATCGCAATGGGAATTCTCCTGGTCTCTCTCTGCTCTAAACTTTTTCTACCAAGTTTTTAGTTATCCAGCATTTTCCATTCTGTGAATGATGACGTGACATGTGTATTTTTCTTGATATTTACTTTCTTCCTCAAGTTTGTCGTTGTTCTTCTTGATGATGAGAATTTGGAATTGAATATTATTTTTTATTTCCGGATGATGTTTGGTAAAATTTGAATTTGGTTTCTAAATTGGCAATATATTGATTTGATACCCTTCTTCCTCGTGTGGAGAAATGCCTAGAAACACACTTTTTACAATTGACAAATCACAAATTTTTGCGGGCCTTATCTTTAGTTTAACTCTTTTCTCTTGATTTTGTAACTTTTCCATCAATTTTATAATTTGTTGCTAGCACGTCTTTGTCTTGTATGTCACCAAGAATCCATCCTAAATTTAGGAAATAAAAGAGATATACAGGGTTTAATGGAAGAAATTCTCCAGAAGCATTTATAAGAGAAGAAAAAAAATTTAAAAAAAAACTTTTATAAGTTAAAATTAGCTTACGTATAAGTTAAAAACCAACTTTTAGAATAATTAGTACAAGAGAACTTCAACAATATAGCATATATAGAAGTTAGTTTTAGTTTAGAAAAAGTATTTTTTTTTCTAAATAGAACAATATATACCAAGCTGTTCCTTGAAGACTTATTTGGAATTTGAACAAATAATGTTTATGCCTTTGTTTTGTGTTTTGGAACTTTTTTTATTCTGGTCTTATATTGTAGTAGTGAGATGGTATTGGTCTGATTACTTTAGTCGTGCTTCTGATTCTTGATAACAGTAATTACTTTTACGAAACTCCTTTTTCATGTCTTGATGTTATTCCATTACAAAATCATGGCTGAAAATCTTGATCTGGACAAGTAAAAGGACAACTTAGTTAATATGTATACTTCTGTTTTTCCTGGAAGGATGTTTAGATGCTATTGGAATAGAATAGTATGCATACTTTTGGATGGAAATTATAGAAATATGTTTGGAAATGTTTATCTTCTTAGTTGTAGGATGTGAAATTAGAAACTCTAATGTATCACATCTTGGCAGTGGTTCCCAGCTCATACGTCACATTGGTGCCCAAATAATATATTTTCCTGCATAAAAGAAATTTAGTCTAGATAATATGTATGGATTAACTTTTATAGAGTTTTATTTCATGTTTTGCTTGTTGACATATAGAGGTTAATAGGAATTACGATATTGACTTAGTAAGAAGATAAAAGCGGGAGAGGAGCTAGGACAGAAGAAGATTGTAATGACAAGGAACTATGTAGTAAAATATTCTTTAAATTCCTCTTGCATTCTAACTGTGTAAAAGTATGAGTGCAGGGATTTTAAACTTATGTTAATTTGTGTTTTGAATACCCTTTTGCTAAAGCATTCCACAAAGATCAAATTGATACCTGTCCATTAGTTTTCAACCTATAATGCAAATAGAATGCTAAATGCTTTAAAAATTAGAATTCTTTGTTACATTGTTCAACATGTGGGATCCACTGTCATCCTCCGTGCTTCTGTTTGCAACACTTTCATCTGTCTCGTAGGCCTTTCCAGGTCCCTTTCTGACTACTTTCAGGCAGGCCACACATTTATGGTGTCTTTTGGCTACATTTTGTTGTGGTCTTGTTTTGTTTGCCACTTCTTGTGGGTTTACTGCCTGCTCTGCTTGCTTGAAGCTGCTTCCTGGTCGAATACATTCTTTGTTTTCTGTTACGGCCCAAGGTACACAAAGGCCAAGTTCGCCCAGGTGGACAAGAGAAGGTGGTATAAGTGCAAATGCACCTAATCAAAATTGAGAGAGAGATGATGTAAGTTATGTAACTGACCTAGTTCGCAGTGAGGGTCATGTGGCTCTTGTGAGTTACGGGAAGGGACTATTGGAGTAATGAGTGGTTTGTTAGAGGGGGAGTTTTTGGGACCTGGAACTTGGATTTGAGAGAGGGGAGCACAATCAAATTGCACTTTTTACTTCTGAATACATATTTGAAATCATATATATTGGCGTGTGGATCAACTTAACGAAGCCCATACAGTAATACAGTATCATTCCCTCATTCATTTTCCTTATAGTCTTGGTACCTTACAATTGGCATTCATAGCCCTTGATCCCAGAAATTTGTATGTTGTCATGTGTGCTACAATGGAAACAAGGGTGGAAAATGTGGAACTGACAACTCAAAATATTGAATCTTGTTTCAATGAACAAAACCAAAGGAAAAATTATAAAATTCCCTCCTGAGTTTTCCACTCTCTTCCTTTCTAGTGTTTCAGAGCAAGGGTATCTCTCTCCTTTCTATTAGGCTTCAGCTTGTATTATTCTTATGTGTGTCTTAAACAAGAGGTCTATAATCTATGTACATTGTTTTGATAGTGTCTTTTCCTTGAGTATAATGTGTATATAATGAACTCAAAACATGTAATTTGAAGTGTCTTCTTAGATCAACTGTAGCTTTGCACTAAATATTTTGGTTATTCATTGAACAAGTTCTAATTCAATCTTATTAAATTGTCATATTTTGCGAGTGGTTATTTCAGAGTGCAAATATAGATTTGAACGAGTTACTTGAGCAGGTTTTTAGAGGAGAAATTTATGGCTGATTAATAATATTAGGAAAAGAAATTATTTTAAAATATAGTATGACTTATACTTTGATAGCCTTCCTGCTCCATAAAACTTTAACTTTTCTACTAACATATTAACAAAGATGATGTAATTCATTGTTGACTAAAGGTTTTCTACAATTAATCTTACAATTTGAGTTTTTGTGCAGTCTTCCCATCTCTGTACTTTTTAGATTATACTATAATAATTGAATGCTGTGAGTAGTTTTGAAATTGCTCAGGTGATTGGCATTTCTCAGTTTCTATTTTGCAAATTGTTGCATTTGACTTCGTGTACTAGTTCTTGGGCTACTAGTGAAATTACAGGGTTAGGACTGTGTAAGTGACGAGGAACAAGAACTAGTGTGAGTATTATTCAATTCCAGAAGGGTACTGAGCCAAGGTTCTGACCAAAGACAACTAGAGCCCTAGGCTTTTCAGAGAAAACTACTCTGTCAACAAACTGATTTTACTCAATCATGCTTGTCACACACTCATCCCTATATTCATGTTACCTTCCTAACCACTGTCTAGTCAGCATAAGAAGTTCCCTTCCTTATTCCCTTTAGTTAACTTTTGGAATGAATTACCCAAATCATAAGTTTCCTTATCCTTTGCACTACCTGAATCGTATAATTGGTCCAAGTCCTGGTTATGCGCAGAACTTAGTAAGCTAGATACAATCAAAATCTCAAGTTGATGAACTAATCAGTTAAATATTTATAGTAAAATATATTTTAAGAATAATCTGATCTCGTGAATATATGTACATTAATTGTGTGTAAATTTCTTGAACTTTGAAAGATTCACTGCCACGATAAAAGTTTGCTTTGAAAATTCCGAGGTTTCCATTGTGTACTGAAACTAGTTCGGGCAAATGTGTCATTAAAAATGGAATGACAATTACAGTGACATGGAAATGGATTTTGGATCTGAAGAGAACGCTTCTATTGTGTATGCTGCCTTGGCCGTTGACAAAGAGGTAATTGTCTGAAGACATGACCTTTCCAATGCTTTACTAATCGTTTGCAACTAGTTTTTATATAATTCTGTGCCTTATGCAGTTGCAACCTGATAAAGTAAAACGAGTCATGACAGTGTCCGATGGAAAGCTATCAGTGTGAGTATCCTCTATGGTATTAATAGTTGAATCTTTTTGTAAATATCAGAGTGGATGAGATATAAATACTTTTTTTTTATAACTCAAGTGAAGTTTATATTGCAATCAACTTTTAGCATCGTGTCTGGGTTAATTGCTATTTTTTTTCTTCATTACCACACTTTCACAATGACTACAATTTTAAATATCATCTGTAATATGAGCACTTTATGTTAGTCATTGATTTTAGTCTCTTTTATCTAAAAGGATTCATTTACTGCTGTCATGAGTTAATTTAGCTTCGAGAGTGTGTAAGCTTACCTCTTTCTCTATCCTTTAATCCTTCTTATTCAGGCATTTTGAGGCAACAGAAGCCAGATTTCTTAGGGCATCATTTAGTGCTTTTGTAGATGTCTTGACTCTAGCCACAAAAACTATTGAAGAATTTGGCCAAGGAATGAAGTTGTGATGTCTCACTATCTATTGAATGCTGGGTTGTTGAAGTGTACTATAACTTCTACCATCTAAATGTAACTGTATTTGTTTCTTTCAAGTAGGAAAAAAAATGTTCACATTTGGTTTTGAATTTTTATACATGATGTTTTGAAGGGTTTAGTATATAATATGCTCAGTCAGTCTAATGTACTTCTCTCTACTTTCAGTTCCTCGATGCTAATTGCTGGCACAGATGAACACGGCACTTGTTTCCTGAAACAAATTTCAATAGTTTATACAGAAATGATGGACTGGCAGAGGTCTCTCTAAATATGTGATTGACTTAATTTTAGGGTGTAATGTTCCTGTAAAACAGTTTTACATGGTAATTAAAACACAATTTACTGTTAGTGTTCATATGATGTCTAGAATAATTAAATCACTCTTGGTGTTGGCATGATTTCTTAGGTAATTATTGAAAAAATCAACAAACTTGTCGTCATATTTATATAGAGAAGGGATTCTAATTTTTTCTAAGAGTAAGAGTTAGAAATTTATTTTTAACTCTCACTATTTATCTTGTAGTAATCTAATGGATAAGATATATGAGAAAGTAAGACCATCAAATTATAAAAAAAATGAATGGTGAAAAATGAGAAGTAAGTCTTTAATTTTTATTTTTGAAGTTACTTAATCTCATCCTAGAGTAAGAATTAGAAATTTATTTTTAATCTTTGTCATTTATTTTTTAATAATCTAATAATCTAACTTTTTAACTCATTTTAAGAAAAGAGTAAAATGTTATTTTTAGAGTAAATAAATAAATAAATAAATAAATAAATAAATAAATATATATATATATATATAATCAAAATAAAACGGATACCCTTTTATAAAATTTCAAAATTTAACTTATAAGGATGATTTAAAGTAGTAAAAATTTATTCAAATCAAAGTTTTAATTGATAAGAAATGTTCTCGTTTGAAGAGTTTTCAATTTGAAAATTATGAAAGATGGATAAAAATGTTAGAAAGAAAATAATTTTTTTTAGAAAAAATAAGTTATAATAAATTTAAAAAACGAAAAGGAAAGAATTTAGTTGTTCATTTATATATATATTTTTTTTAATTTTCCAAATATTTCATTTTTCATTAATTAAAATTTTTTATTTCAATTATTATTATTATTTATAGATATACAATATTTTTAAATATATATATATATATAATATGAAGATGAGAAATACAATAGATAAAATATATTTTTGTTAAATTATATTTCTATTATAAAATTATTTAATTTTTTAAATAATAATTTTCAAATAATAAGTAATAATAAGATTATTATAACAATTATATAAAAATATCAATTAATAATCATATCTTATACTAAAATAAATATATACATACCAAAATAAATATATACATAGAGAGGTGTATTTATTAAACCTATTATAATTTCACAATACAAGTTATATTAATATTTTAATATTATTATATTAAATTATAATATTTTATCTTTGTCATTTTGTATAAATTGTACATTAAAATATAATAATTTCCATTAAAGATATTTAATAGATAATTTTTTAATTTCATTAATTATTTATGAAAATATTATATAATTTTAATATTAAAATAATAATTTGTCAATAAATTTTAAACTAATTTTATTGTGAAATTTAGTTAAAATATATAACGACAAATTAATTTATATTATATAATTAATTGAGAATTTATATTATACGATAAAAACTAATTTTAGTAAAAAAAAAGTAATTTCGTTAAATAAAAAAAATAATACAAAAATAAATTAATTATAAAATAATGGATATTTGAATTATATAAATTCTTGTCAACTTAATCTTAAAATCAATCACACTATATATTATTAATTATTTAAATATAAAGATTGGATAAATGAAATTTGAATCTAATTTTTTTGGAATGGATAGAAGAGTATAAATAGGTAAATTTTTTTTCTTTACTTTTTTATAATATAAAATCTCTCAAATTCTCTTAAAATGTATCCAATATTCATTTCATATTTGTTTAAAGATATCTTAATATTGGGAGTGATGTAGATATGATTATAAAATTAATGTTTAAATGATAATTAAATTAATTATTAAGAGAAAATCTTAAAAAAGATTGCAACTAGATATAAAAATAATTGGGATAGTATTTATAGATTTTGGTGATCCTCGTATTAAATCAAAATTAGATACAAAAATAATTGGGATAGTGTTTATAGATTTTGGTGATCCTCGTATTAAATCAAATCCACCCGAAATTAAATACAAATTAAACCTATGAAAACTATTACAAACTAAGGTGGCTACAGTTCTTGTAATCCAAAACAAGTCCAAACATTCACCCAATGAGGAGAGGGTGCAATCACTAACGCATGATTTAATTATATAAATCGTCCCAAAAGCAAAATTTTAGAACCAATCACACTTGATTTTGCCTATACTTTGTCTACTAATTTTTTATTTCTTTTTAAGTTTATGGAAGTATTATTGGATTGAATAATAACCCAATCTGATTCAAATGAGGTTAGGTTTTTTTATGATTGGATAAAACTCAATTTTATTCTAACTCTATATTTATAAATTAAGGGATAGATTTTGAAATATAATTATTATATAATTTGTTCAATTATTTTCTTATTTAAATATTTTTTTTGAAATATTAAATAATAGTCTATTTTAAAAAAAATATTTTATAAAATCAAATAAAAACATTTTAGAAATAAAGATTGAAAAAAACTTAATTTAATCCAATTGAAAAAAGAAAAGTGTGAAATTGAGATGCATTAGACTAAAAATAAATATAAAAATTAAATCCAATTCATTAAGATTTCATTTTTATACACCCCTAAAAAACTTGATATTCATGACCTCATATAATATAAAATTCTCTTTAATAAAATGAACTACTATATAATTAAATTATCTATACTAATATAAGATAAAGCTAAAATGTTTGAGTAATTTTATAATTATTAAGATTATATATTTTAGGTAAAAAGGTGTTATAGATGTAATCTTAGGGATGGACTGGTTAGTTATCAACCAAGTATTAGCACTATTTGAATATTGGACAACTCTATTCAAGTATTCAAGTGTTTTAATAATGATCAAGAAAATCAAGAATCAGGACATCAAAGATAACTCAAGAAGACTAAAGGAAGCTCAAAGATTTACAAGAAAATTCAAGATTGGAAGCAAGCTCAAAGACACAGAAGACTTAGTTTATAGTTGGGAGTAAATATTATCAAAAGGTAATCATCACTCAGCTCAGAGTGTTTTCTCAAGAAAACTGTTTTTCGAAAAACTATATTTCTCACTGGAATAATCCATTATGTAATCGATTATGTGGATTTAAAAATAAATAGCTTGCGGCAATAATCGATTATGTAATCGATTATGTGATTTTAAAAATAAATAACTTGCGGCAATAATCGATTATGTCCATAACATAATCGATTATGTTCGGAGATTTTTGAAAAATAAACGTTGCGAAAAATCCTCCTAAAATAAAGGAGTATCTTGGATTTTATTTTCTGAATGTTGGAGAATCTCTGAAAAGAGTAAAACGTATGATTTCAAATTAAAATAAAGATTTTATTTTATTTGGGAATATTTGTCTATTTAAGAAACATATCAGGGTTTTCAGAAGCACACATGACTAATACATTCTTTACAACATTCTTTTCTGAAAAGCTTTACACTTTTTCTCTAAGTATCTTGAGCCACGAAATTTCATGTTTTGAAAGTGAGAATATTTTTCTGTGCATTAATCTTTCTGTGAAAAATCTAGAGGATACTCTGAGCAGAGCAGGTGCTACAGTTTGACAGCTTCACTCTAGGTGATATCTATTTTGATTATAATCATCCTTTGAGGCTGTTCAGAGGAGGTGTTTTTTCATTCCTTGTGTGATTCAAGGAAGGTGTTTCATTCCTTGTGGGACTCAAGGAATGGTTAGTAATCTCTTGTGGGGTTTCAAGAGACTGTGAGTTCTATCTTTAATTTTGTATTTTTGCATGTTTCACTTGTGATTAGTAGTTGTAAAAATTCTGATAAATTAAAGATATAAGAGTGTGGGATCATCTTAGGTTGAGGTGATTGGGAACTGGACGTAGGGTTAAAGGTTTAACCCGAACTAGTATAAATCTCTGGTGTTATCTTTCTCTTTCCCTTATCTCTAAATTTTTCCGTTGCGCTTTATAAAATATCTGCTAGACTAATTATTTCAAGAGGGTTAAAATTTGAATTAAATAAACGCTAAAATTTTATATTTTTATTACATCAATTCACCCCCCTCTTGATGCTACTTGGTAACACCAAGTCTTTACAGATTATGGACAAAAGAGGTTGATCTTTACATATCTAAAAGAGGCGGATCTAACTTCAATCCAACAAGTATTGCAAGAGATAGAGGATGGTGCCTAGTGCTATGTGATTTCGACTCATAGGGAGGTGAGTGAGGTAGAGTTCTCTATTGACTCCATACTCGAAGTTGAACTAGTGTTTATGACTCCTTACCGAATGATGCTCGCATGATTGGTGAAGTTAAAGGAACAAATTGAGGAGTTATTGGAAAAGTAGTTCATTCAGCCAATCATATCGCCTTGGGGAATACCAATATTATTAGTGAAGAAGAAGGATGGAGGTTTCAAACTATGAGTAGACTGTAGAAAACTGAACAAAGCTAACCATCAAGAATAAGTACCCATCGCCTAGAATTGATGACTTGATGGATTAGCTACTTGGGGCCACAATATTCTCAAAGATTGACTTGAGGTCTAGGTACCATCAAATTTTGGTGAAAGTTGAATATGTTCAAAAGGTAGATTTCAAGTCCAGATATGACCACTATGAGTACGTGGTGATGCCATTAGGAGTGACGAATGCACCAGCGGTGTTTGTGGATTACATGAACCGGATTTTCAGACCCTTCTTGGACAAGTACGTGGTGGTTTTCACAGATGGCATACTCATCTACTCTTGCACTCCTGAAGACACCTAAGGGTAGTCTTGGACATCTTGAGAGAGAAATAGTTGTATGCATGGTTGCCTAAGTGTGAGTTTTGGATGGCAAACGTGAAGTTTTTGGGGCATGTGGTGTCAGCGGAAGGGATCTCAATACCCCTTTAAGGCGGAAGCAGTACTCTAGTGGAGCGCCCCAAGAATATATCTAAAATAAGAAGCTTTGGGGGATTGGCAGGCTGCTATAGAAGGTCCATTGAAGGCTTCTCCAGAATAGTGCGAGTAGGGTTTTCTGGAGTTGAAACAATGGTTTGATTATTCTGGACATTTGTAAATCTTTTGAGATTTATTGTGATGCGTCCCACCAATGACTGGGGTGTGTGTTGATACAAGATAAGAAATGATAACCTATGCCTCTAGACAGTTGAAGATCCATGAGAGGAGTTACCCTATCCATGACCTAAACTAGTAGAAGTGGTGATTCACGCTATAAATATGGGGAGATTACTTGTATGAGGCTAAGTACAATGTGTTCAATGAGCATAAGTGTTGGAACATCCATTTGATTAGAAGGAACTCAATATGGGACAAATAAGATGGATGAGATTCTTCAAAGATTATGGTTTCCAAACGATGCATCACTCGGGGAAGATGAATGGGGTAATTGGTTCCCTGAATAGGAAGGTGTTGGACATATCGATGTTAATGGTGAAGGAGGTGGAGTTGATAAAGGAGTTCAAAGATTGGAACCTCAGCGTAGAAATCTCTCTTGGTACGATTAATTGCGGCAAAAGGGTGGTTTTCGAAGATTTCTTTGAAATAATCATGAAAAAAAAGTGTTAGAGGCTAATCTGAAGAGTACAACCGAGTTTCTAGGCACTAAGCCGACTAAGGATCTACAAATGGGGTTAAATGAAATTTTGAGATTCAAGAATAGAATATGCATTCTCAATGAGGGAGATTTAAAAAGAGTGATTTTGAGAGAAGGGGAGTGAGAACAAACTTAGTCTTCATCCTAGCATGACTAAGATCTACAAGAACTTGAATAAGTCCTTTTGGTGGCTGTAACGAACCCAAAAATCATGATTTAAAATAATATCTAAATCCTAGTCAATCAATAAATTGCGGAAAGATACCCAAAAGAAAGAATCTTGTATAACTGTGTATACTATGTAGTGTATAATATGTACCTCATGTAAAAATTCTCAAATGCAATGTAATATTTCTCAACTTTCTCAAATCTATATTTACATGAAATCTAGTTTAAAATATCCTCTACAGCCTCAGAATCATTATCTTGCAGAAGACTTCCTGTAACATCATCTGCTCACGTGTTAAACACGATCATAGCATTTTAACAAAACACAAAACATAAAAAGTAAGGGTAAGCTAATATAAATCAAGAATAATCTCTCTATATTAAATGCATTTCATATTAGTAGATTAAAGTAAGTTCTTTCCTTATTATTTGTCAAAATTTACAGAATTCATATAACAATCATACACTTCACAAAATCCAAGCATTTGTCAAACACCTAAAGAAAAACTAGACAGACTCATCCGGATAAACGTATGGGATCCTTGACCTTAGAGGCTAACACCTGATATGCTTAACGGTAACCGGGCAATAAACGTTATCCCTTACAGAGTCTTTTTCACCTCAGGACATCCGTTATCCCCATCCAGGCACCACATACAGGATAGTTCCCAAGCACATATCTGATAGCCAAACCACCACGGAATAGTGCAAGCGGAACCTCCCTTGACCTCTCACCACATGATATCCCGGTCTATATGACTAGAAATATCATTAGAAGTCTGCATACCTCCTTACAAGTAGGTCTCGATAATCTCATACACACTAAATCTATGTCAAATAACACCCCTTGGTGATTACTTGACTTGACTCAGTCAACACATCAATAACACTCCACATCTAAGACAACATCAAATCTCAACATCTCTATTAATCACAGTCCCAAAGATGTTCCTTATATTTTCAAACACAACTTGACAATCAACACTTTCATTACAATATAACATTTCATACATATTTCTCTTCGCATTCAATCCTTGTAATAATATTATTCCACAAGATTTCAGATAATCATAACACATTTATAACACAATACTCTATTCAATCATTAATACAGAATTTATTTAAGAATTAAAGTATGTTTATATCTCACTCCAATATTTTTAAGTTCATCCTTACATAAGAAAATTAATTTGAAAACAGGGTATTTTCGCTCAAGCGGAACAAGTCTCGCTCAAGCGAAAAAATTCCAGAGAGCATTTTTAAAACTGGAGCATTTTCGCTCAAGTGGAACAATTCTCGCTCAAGCGACAGTATTTTTCGCTCAAGCGAGAGTATTTTCGCTCAAGCGAAATTACTCCAGTGAGCAACTTCAAAATTTTACAGCATGACCTTTATTCACTCAAAAATTCATAACTTGAGTTCTACATATTATTTTCATGCGAAATAAAATCCATTAGTTAGATAACATCCAGACCTAAAACTTTCATGAAGGACACTTTTCCAAATTCAAAATAAAAATATAACAAAAGTGGTCCCTAAGTCAAAAACGAATGTAATTCTAGACAGTTTGACCTTTAATTACAAAAAATTCATATCTTGAGCTATACATGTCCGTTTTATGTGAAATAAAAGCCATTAGTTAGCTAACATCTATATCTACAACTTTCATGAAGACAATTTTCCAAAATTCCATTCACAAACTATTCTTGAAATCAATCACAAATTATTCTTGAAATCAATCACAAATTATTCAATCATTTTATTCATTCATACACAAATACAAGATAATCCAGCAATCAAATCAACCACAACACAATTGCACTATTAATTCCTACAAAAATCAACTCACAATCTAATTCATTCCTTAATCCAAAATTACTCAAAGCAAAGTTAGCTTCCCTTACCTTAATTCCAGTGAATTTGATTATCCGCAAGTGTTCCAGCTGCCAAATATCACTTCGAACTTATCTACTAGCATTGAAATGTCTCTATTACTCCACTAATTATCACAAATTGTAATAATCTAGGTTAATCACCCATTTTCCCCAAATTAAAACCCTAACTTAAGAACACTAAGAATTGAAGTTAAGATAACTCACCTATTTGCAGAATTACACCCTAGGACGCCTTCCTTTAGAAGAGTTTTTCACTTTGGAGGATGCATGATTGAGAAAATGTTGTGGAGCATTGAAGGAAGAAGAGAGAATTTTTTGGAGAGTGAGAGAGAGGAGGAAATCTGAAAGTTGAAAAATGAGAGGGTTTAGGAAATTTTAGATTTAAATAGCTTTCCCTTCTCTAATCTCAATGGGCTTAAGGCCAACCCAATAACCATTAATTAACTTAAATCAATTACTAATAATAAATAAATAAAATCAGTACATTACAATCTCCCCAACAACAAGGATTTTCGTCCTCGAAAATCACACTTACCAACAAAACAAAGAAGGATATGACACTTTCATTTCATCTTCCAACTCCCAAGTAAAGTCGCCAGTCTGAGTACTCCACAACACTTTCACCATTCTGATGGATCTCCCTCTAAGCTGTTTCTGATATTCCTCAATTATTCGTACCGGCATAACTTCAAAAGTTAGATCTTCTCTAATTTGGAGATTATCAGATTCTAGAACATGACTAGAGTCGTGTACATACTTCCGCAACTGTGATACGTGAAAAACATTATGTAGTCGGGCCAAATTGGGAGGTAAAGCGATTTCATATGCCATTGGGCCTATACGTCGAAGAATCTGGTATGGTCCAATGAACTTGGGAGTTAGCTTCCTAGATCGGATTGCCCTCCCAATTCCAGTTGTCGGTGAGACCTTTACAAACACATGATCACCATCACTAAACTCCAAGGGTCTTCTCCTCTGGTCTGCATAAGATTTCTGCCGACTCTATGAAATTTTCATCCTCTCTTGAATCATCTTAACTTTATCTGTCGTTTGCTGTATTAATTCCGGCCCAATCCATATTCTTTCTCCTTCTTGATACCAACACAGCGGGGTTCTACATTTTCTCCCATACAGTGCCTCAAATGGTGCCATACCAATACTAGAGTGAAAACTATTATTGTATGTAAACTCCACCAACGATAATACTTCATCCCAACTGCCCAGATTGTCAAGAACACAAGCTCGTAATAAATCTTCCAAGGTCTGTATGGTTCTCTCAGACTGTCCGTCCGTTTGAGGGTGGTATGCTGAGCTCAATCTTAATCTGGTCCCTAGAGCTTCCTGTAACGTCTGCCAAAAACGGGAGGTGAATCTAGGATCTCTATCAGATATAATACTAGAAGGCACTCCATGTAACCTCACAATTTCCTTTACATACAGTTGAGCTAACTTTGCCATAGAAATTCTCAAATTGACAGGTAAGAAATGAGCACTCTTCGTTAGTCTGTCAACTATAACCCAAACCGAGTCATGACCTCTAACAGTTCGTGGTAAATGGGTAACGAAATCCATAGCAATGCTATCCTATTTCCATTCTGGGATCTCCATTTGTTGTAACATTCCTCCAGGCCTCTGGTGTTCAATCTTCACCTTTTGACAAGTTAAACAAGCAGCAACATAATGTGCGATCTCCCTCCTCATATTAGGCCACCAAAAAGATTCTCTCAAATCCTGGTACATCTTGTGCATTCCTGGGTGGATACTGAATTTACTCTTGTGACCCTCATCCAGAACCATTCTCTTCAAATTCTCATCAGCAGGTACACACACCCTATCTCTGAATCTCAGAACTCCATTTGGATCCATCTTGAAATCTGCTACTTCCTCTGTTTCCAATGAGTTTATAATCTTCTTTAAATCTACATCCATAAATTGTTTCTCTTTTACCATCCCAAGGAAATCATTAGTCACCACAAGTCTACTACAACTTATCACTCCAGGAAACATCTTCACATTTAAATTCATATCTCTGAACTGCTCAACTAATCCTAATTCTTTTATCATTAAGGCCGATACAGAGATTGTCTTCCTGCTCAATGCATCCGCTACAACATTAGCCTTCCCTGGATGGTACATTAACTAGAAATCGTAGTCTTTTAAAAATTCCATCCACCTTCTCTGTCTCATATTCAACTCCTTCTGGTCGAACAAATACTTCAAACTCTTGTGATCGCTAAACACATCAAATCTCGCACCATAAAGATAGTGTCTCCAAATTTTGAGAGCAAAGACTACAGCTGCCAATTCCAAATCATGTGTTGGATAATTCTTATCATGAATCTTCAATTGTCTGGATGCATAAGCCACAACTTTCTTTTCCTGAATCAGAACGCACCCTAACCCATGATAAGATGCATCACAACATACCTCAAAAGGTTTTCCTGTATCCGGAATAGTCAACACTGGAGAACTGGTTAACTTTTTCTTCATTTCTAAAAATGCTTGCTCACAACTCTCCGTCCAAGCAAAAGGTTGATCCTTACGTGTCAACCGTGTTAGTGGAGCAATGATTTTGGAGAATCCCTCTATAAATCTGCGATAATATCCTGCCAAACCCACGAAACTCCGAATCTCTGAAACCGTAGTCGGACGTTCCCACTGAAGTACCGCCTCTACTTTCGCAGGATCAACTGCAATACCCTGAGCAGATATCACGTGCCCCAAGAATTTGACCTCAGTCATCCAAAATTCACACTTCGACATCTTAGCAAATAATTGTTTCTCTCTTAGAACACTCAAGACTGATCTCAAATGATTCTTATGTTCCTCTAGGGTGTGAGAGTAGATAAGTATGTCGTCGATGAAAACAACAACAAACTTATCTAGGAATGGACGGAAAATCCTGTTCATATAATCCATGAAGATAGCAGGAGCATTTGTCACTCCAAATGGCATAACTACATATTCATAATGGCCATATCTGGATTTGAATGCTGTCTTCTGAACGTCTTCATCCTTAACTAGAATTTGATGGTACCCTGATCTGAGGTCAATCTTAGAAAAGATTACCGCTCCATGAAGCTGATCCAGTAAGTCATCAATTCTCGGTAGTGGGTACTTGTTCTTGATAGTTAATTTGTTCAACTGCCGATAGTCTATGCAAAGTCTCGATCCCCCATCCTTTTTCTTTACCAACAATACTGGAGCTCCCCAAGGTGACACACTGGGTCTGATAAACTGTTTATCGAGCAACTCTTCAATTTGTTTCTTCAATTCCACCAACTCTGCCGGAGCCATACGGTAGGGTGTCATCGACACTGGTCCAGATCCCGGAATTAGATCTATAGAAAACTCCACCTCTCGCTTAGGAGGTAACCCCGGAACCTCTTCTGGAAACACGTCCATGAATTCATGTACTATCGGTATATCACCCGTCTTCTCTACTTTGTCCCGCTCTCTATGAGTAAGAATCACATAACAGGTTGCTCCTTCTTTCAGTTCTTTCAAAGTCTGATCAGCAGACAACAACTCGCATTCTAAAGGATCAGGGAGAATTAGTTTCTTCAAACCACAATCAATCAGGATATGGTTGGCAGATAACCAATCCATGCCTAAGATGACATCTAAGTCCTGAAGAGGCAAACAAATCAGATTCACTTTAAATTTGTGTCCCTTTACTATAATTGGGCACTGAATACAAATCCTAGAGGCTTTCACCACGCTAGCAGCTGGCGTGGACACAAACAGATCAAAAGGCAGTTCTTGAACAGGTAAGTTCAACCAATCAACACAAGCAGTTGACACAAAGGAGTGTGTCGCTCCAGAATCATATAATACTCTAAGCTTGTTACCACAAAAGAAGCACGAACCTGTCACCAGTTCTTCAGATTTTGCAGCATCTGCACCAGTAATTGCAAACACTCGTCCTGCAACTCGAGGCTTCTCCTTCTTTGTCCCTACACCAGGACCCCCTGAAGTAGTAGCCTGTCTGTACCCACTCCTACAATCTTTAGCAAAATGACCAGGTTTATCACACACATAGCATCTCGTGTCATCCACCTTACTGCACTGATTCTGATGGTGAGGTCCTCCACATCTATAACAAGTAATGGGCCTAGGTAGCTGCTGTAGTGGTTGAAATTGAGGAATGCTTCCCTTAAACTGTTGTGGACGAGCATACGGCTTTCTCTGTTCTTCTCCGGCTTTCCCACTAGAAGACCCCACTCCATGGTTCCTGATCACTCTACTAGATTCCCTTTTCAGCCGCTCTACTACTTTAGCTTTCTCCACCAGTAAAGGAAACTCTTGGATGTACATAGGAACCACAGATTCCTTCAACTCATAACGGAGTCCCTCTTCAAATTTCCTGCACCTCTAGGTCTCAAAAGTCGCCTGTGAGTAGTATCTCACTAGATGTTCAAATCTAGTAGCATAGTCATGCACTGAGAGATTTCCTTGTTCCAGCTTCAGAAATTCTACTTCTTTTGCAAAGCGAGCACTGCTAGGAAAGTATTTCTCCAAGAATCGAGCTTTGAAGCTATCCCACACAATCCTTTCATCCCGAGCATCCATCATCTTTTGAGTACCCATCCACCAATACTCAGACTCTTCCTCCAATAGGTATGTAGCAAATACCACCTTTTTACTCTCAGGACAATCAATTGCATTAAAGATCTTCATTATGCCTCTGATCCAGCTATCAGCTGCATCTGGACCAGCTTTTCCATCAAACTTCGGAGGTCCATACCTTAGAAAGTCTGTCATCTTCACCTGTTCAGACATTATATCAGATGAGGTAGTAGTATTCCTTCGAGCATACTCTAGTTCACGTATTGCAGCTTGGTGGTGCTGGTTCATGGCAAGGTTTTGTTGTTGAATGGTGGAGATCATCATTTCCAAAGCCCGAACCATGCCACTCAAATCTGCCTGTGGAGGAGGAGGAGGAAGAGGAGGAGGAGGAGGAGGAGTTGGGGGTTGTCTAGGTGGCATCTAGACAATCACACAAGAAGATTCATAATTAACTAATGTTACAACAAAATTTCTACTTAACTCATATCAATCAGCTAGCACAGCAAGTCCATTTCCTAAGGTCACTATACAGATCTAAACCGCTCTGATACCATAATTGTAACAAACCCAAAAATCATGATTTAAAATAATATCTAAATCCTAGTCAATCAATAAATTGCGGAAAGATACCCAAAAGAAAGAATCTTGTATAACTGTGTATACTATGTAGTGTATAATATGTACCTCATGTAAAAATTCTCAAATGCAATGTAATATTTCTCAACTTTCTCAAATCTATATTTACATGAAATCTAGTTTAAAATATTCTCTACAGCCTCAGAATCATTATCTTGCAGAAGACCTCCTGTAACATCATTTGCTCACGTGTTAAACACGATCATAGCATTTTAACAAAACACAAAACATAAAAAGTAAGGGTAAGCTAATATAAATCAAGAATAATCTCTCTATATTAAATGCATTTCATATCAGTAAATTAAAGTAAGTTCTTTCCTTATTATTTGTCAAAATTTATAGAATTCATATAACAATCATACACTTCACAAAATCCAAGCATTTGTCAAACACCTAAAGAAAAACTAGACAGACTCATCCGGATAAACGTATGGGATCCTTGACCTTAGAGGCTAACACCTGATATGTTTAACGGTAACCGGGCAATAAACGTTATCCCTTACAGAGTCTTTTTCACCTCAGGACATCCGTTATCCCCATCCAGGCACCACATACAGGATAGTTCCCAAGCACATATCTGATAGCCAAGCCACCACGGAATAGTGCAAGCGGAACCTCCATTGACCTCTCACCACATGATATCCCGGTCTATATGACTAGAAATATCATTAGAAGTCTGCATACCTCCTTACAAGTAGGTCTCGATAATCTCATACACACTAAATCTATGTCAAATAACACCCCTTGGTGATTACTTGACTTGACTCAGTCAACACATCAATAACACTCCACATCTAAGACAACATCAAATCTCAACATCTCTATTAATCACAGTCCCAAAGATGTTCCTTATATTTTCAAACACAACTTGACAATCAACACTTTCATTACAATATAACATTTCATACATATTTCTCTTCGCATTCAATCCTTGTAATAATATTATTCCACAAGATTTCAGATAATCATAACACATTTATAACACAATACTCTATTCAATCATTAATACAGAATTTATTTAAGAATTAAAGTATGTTTATATCTCACTCCAATATTTTTAAGTTCATCCTTACATAAGAAAATTAATTTGAAAACAGGGTATTTTCGCTCAAGCGGAACAAGTCTCGCTCAAGCGAAAAAATTCCAGAGAGCATTTTTAAAACTGGAGCATTTTCGCTCAAGTGGAACAATTCTCGCTCAAGCGACAGTATTTTTCGCTCAAGCGAGAGTATTTTCGCTCAAGCGAAATTACTCCAGTGAGCAACTTCAAAATTTTACAGCATGACCTTTATTCACTCAAAAATTCATAACTTGAGTTCTACATATTATTTTCATGCGAAATAAAATCCATTAGTTAGATAACATCCAGACCTAAAACTTTCATGAAGGACACTTTTCCAAATTCAAAATAAAAATATAACAAAAGTGGTCCCTAAGTCAAAAACGAATGTAATTCTAGACAGTTTGACCTTTAATTACAAAAAATTCATATCTTGAGCTATACATGTCCGTTTTATGTGAAATAAAAGCCATTAGTTAGCTAACATCTATATCTACAACTTTCATGAAGACAATTTTCCAAAATTCCAATTAAAAATATCCCAAAATTCTCGCTCAAGCGAGGCTCTGCTCACTCAAGCGAAAATCAGGCCGAGAGCACTCCTAGGGTCACTCGCTCGAGCGAAAAGCTCGACGTCCAGAACAGTGATTAACCATTAAACTTAATCAACAACTTGAAATCAATCACAAACTATTCTTGAAATCAATCACAAATTATTCAATCATTTCATTTATTCATACACAAATACAAGATAATCCAGCAATCAAATCAACCACAACACAATTGCACTATTAATTCCTACAAAAATCAACTCACAATCTAATTCATTCCTTAATCCAAAATTACTCAAAGCAAAGTTAGCTTCCTTTACCTTAATTCCAGTGAATTTGATTATCCGCAAGTGTTCCAGCTGCCAAATATCACTTCAACTTATCTACTAGCATTGAAATGTCTCAATTACTCCACTAATTATCACAAATTGTAATAATCTAGCTTAATCACCCATTTTCCTCAAATTAAAACCCTAACTTAAGAACACTAAGAATTGAAGTTAAGATAACTCACCTATTTGCAGAATTACACCCTAGGACGCCTTCCTTTAGAAGAGTTTTTCACTTTGGAGGATGCATGATTGAGAAAATGTTGTGGAGCATTGAAGGAAGAAGAGAATTTTTTGGAGAGTGAGAGAGAGGAGGAAATCTGAAAGTTGAAAAATGAGAGGGTTTAGGGAATTTTAGATTTAAATAGCTTTCCCTTCTCTAATC
This sequence comes from Macrotyloma uniflorum, assembly GCA_016859785.1. NCBI lineage: Eukaryota > Viridiplantae > Streptophyta > Magnoliopsida > Fabales > Fabaceae > Macrotyloma > Macrotyloma uniflorum. The sequence continues at coordinate 422,931 of BDMB01000099.1, read as the reverse complement.
TCAATGGGCTTAAGGCCCACCCAATAACCATTAATAAACTTAAATCAATTACTAATAATAAATAAATAAAAAATCAGTACATTACAGTGGCCAACATAGCACAGTTCGTGGCAACCTGTTTGACCTGCCAGAAGGTCAAATAGGGCATTAGAAACAAAAAGTGTATTGTTGCAACTCAAAGTTGCAGAGTAGAAGTTGGACGAAATAGTCATGAATTTTGTAATTCACTTACCTCAGTCTGTGAGAGGACAATACTCAGTATGAGTAATTTGTGAATGAACTGGCGAAGAGCATGCATTTGGCCAATGGACTTGAGGATCTCTTTGGAGTAAGTCATTCAAACTTGCATCAAGGAGATAATGAGATTTCATGGGGTACCTTAAAGTGTTGTGCTAGCTTGGAGATAATGAGATTTCATGGGGTACCTTAAAGTGTTGTGCTAGCTGATACCTGAGTTTCATTTCTAGATTACAATAGACTGAATCTTAGAGAGAAGTAATATAATTTAGAAAGGAAAGTTTTAGAGAGATAATTAAATTAAATAATAAAGAAGAAAATGTTTAATTTTCTATTTACATATTTAAATCTAAACTAAACAACTTTCATCATTTACCCAGATCAATTTTTCCTTCTCACTTAACTACTCTTTATTAAGTCTTTATAAATAAATCATATAAATTAAAAAAAAATTTAAAAATTTTATAAAACATGAATACTAAAATTGAAAAACAAAACTAAAATCAACCATAAAAAATAAAAAAATAAAAGAGAACCAAAATTATATCATACAGATATTTATAATATTTAGTAATATTATTAATTAAAAAATTAATAATATTATTAATTAAAATTTACCAAAAGAATTTTGGCATAAATAAATTTCTTTATCATTAAAATCTTACTATGTCATTATTATGTTTTGGAAATTTTTGTTAATATATTTTTGTAAGATAAAATATTAGAACTTTATTAATTTTAAAATTTTATTTATTTATAACTTTTTTTTTATAGTTTACTTTTATTAACTTATAAATTTAGTGTTATTATCAATAATAATGTTTAATTTTTTATTAAAAATAAATAATTTATTAGGTCATCATCAATAATGTTTAATTTTTTATTAAAAGTAAATAATTTATTAGGTCATTATCAATAAAAAATATTTATAATACAAATTTATATTTATATTTTCATTTTTAAATTTAATTTTTATAATATGATATTCAAATCTTTTAATATACATCAGTATTTAATATTATATAAATTAAATTTTTATTTAAATTATTTTTATATTTAAATTATTTATTTCATATTAATAATTATTATTTAAAAATTTTAAATATTTATTTTTTTATTTAATATTTATTTTTTTATTTAATATTTATTTTTTTATTTAATATTTATTTTTATTATTTAATTATTATTAATATTAAATTTTAAAATTTTGTATTAATATATTTATATATATATATATAAAATTAACTAATTCTATATACAAATATTATTTTGTTATTGAATTAAAATTTTTATTTTTAATAAAATTATATAAGTAAATTATAATAAGTAGATTATTTATAAAGTATAATAAGTAGATAAATTATTCATAAAAAATATTATTAATAATAATTGATAAATTGAATTTTTAACTTTTCGGTTCTTTTTATATTATTTTACATTTAAATTTGTATTTCTTAATTTTAATTTAGTTTTATAATTTAGTTTTGTTCTTTTTAATTTTTTTAATAAAAATTTACCTTTTTAATTTATTTAATTATTAAATGAGATCTACTTTAATATTTTTTAAATGTAATTAAAATTATTTAGTTGAATTTAATCAATTATATCATAAATTAATTTTAAATTTATGTTATTGGTTTTCTTATTATTAAATCATGTCTTTAAATTGAATTAAATATGGTAAATTAATTAGATTTAATTAATTAAATTATAAATGTATAAAAAATTAATAAATCTAAATTTATTACAATATAAAATGAGAAATTAATGATATTTAATTATGTAAGATAAAGATTAAAAAATTAATAGTTACTTTTACATAAATTTTAATTTTACTATTTTTCTTTTATATTAATAAAAAAAAATCATATAAAACCCCATATCTTAAATTTTAGATATTGAAAATTAAATTAGAATAATTTATTAATGCTATCAAAGAACATAACCTAATTTTTACCCTAATTACTTTATTAAAATTTCAAAAATTTATTTGATATATTTAGGTAAAAAAATGTTTTTGATTAGGATTTTGCAACATATGATATTTAAAAGAAGAAAAAGTTTCTAATAAGGATAAGTTTGATGTGGACTATATAATAATTTTTCTACATATGATCTATTGTCATGTTGGACTAATCAAGATAAATTGGTCTATTGGTATTGTATAAAAGATACAAAGGTCATTTCAAAATAGAAGGAAAAATAATTAATTTGAATCTCATCATAGGTTTTTGGCCAACAATTATATATTTAGAAGGAATAGAAAAAGTTTTCAAGAAGGGGAAAGTTAAAATTGGTGGTTCCCCATCTACAGTAATATCTAAACATGTTTGACATATAATTAGGAATGTATTCAAAGTTATAGAAAATCATCATGTAAACAAGTTATCAAGATATGAAAAGTGGCATAATTGGATAAAAAGAAATATCTTTTGGGATATGTCATATTAGAAAGATATTTGTTGAGATGCAATTTTTATATTATGCAAATAGAGAAAATTTTCTTTGACAATATATTCAACAACATTAAGAATGTCAAATATAAGACAAAAGACAAGGAATGATCTAACTTTGTATTATAGTCTACCATATTTAGAATTGAAGTTGTAGAATGGAAAGATGTTAAAGTATAAAACAAAATTATACTTTAACAATAGAAGAAATAAAATTAATTTGTTATTACATCAAAGAAGTTAGAATATATGACAAAGTGTACTGATATATAGAAGAGAAGGAGAGAAGGATGCTAATTAAATTTTCTTTTTATTATTTTTTATTTTTTCTTATCATAAAATTATTATATATTATAAATTTTATTAGATATTATATAAATTTTTATAAATATGAGTTTATTTTATATTACAGTTATTCAATTTATTTATAATAATAAATATTTTAAATTAATTTTATTCTTATTTTATTTTTATTTTATTTTTGAATTTCACTATATCTTTTATTTAATTTTTTAAATTGTATTAATGAATTTTGTTATTATCAAACTTTTATATATTTATTCAATTATTTATATAATTTTTTTATTATTAATTTTAAAAAAATTAAAAATTATTAATATTATTAATTAAAAATTTGAACCACACAAAACTTATACTAAAAGATAAATTTTTTTACGTTAAAATTTTACAATCAATACTTTAATATAATATTATTACTAATATTTATTTTTTAAGAAAATATTTAAAAATTTATTATTATTATTATATTTTAAAAATATTTCTTAATATATATTTGTATGATAAAATATTAGAACATTATTAATTTTTAAAATATTTTTATGTATAATTTATTTTATCTTATTATTTATTCTTATTAACTTATAAAATAAATTTAATATTAATTTGTTATTAATAAAAATAAATTATTTTTTAGGTTATTATGATAAAGATGTTTATTATACTAATTTA